>JAWLRI010000564.1:3722741-3829472 GCA_034781795.1 Crypturellus tataupa | reverse complement strand
TGCTGTTCTTTATTCCCCACCTAATCCTCTAGTTGCAGTTTATGAATACTGTGTGTTTGCTAATTGCGGTGTGCGGGTTTTTTTTTTTTTTTTTTTTTCAGTCTGTAGGGCAAGTTAGTGCTTGAGAAGTTGCCCTGTGGGTGGGATATTTGGTGCCTGCACTTGGCAAAGGGTTAAAATCTTGCTGGAAGAGCTGTTAAAGGGCTGGGAGGGAAAGCACAAAGACAGGCCTTTAGAAAGTACACAGAGTCCTTGCAGTTTTATTGACGGCATCTTGATCGACTTCAGCTGGGAGTGTTATCAGTTCTTATTGAAACTAGTGCACTGATGAGGGCTCTCCCGAATCGGTTGTGGTCGAAGGTGGGGCTCAAACCGCATGGGCAGCAAACCTGCTCTGAGCTGCCTTTCTGCAAAGAGCTGCTTGGGCGCCCCAGGGTGCAGCACAGAGAGGCCGCACAGCTGTAAATTAGTGACACACTTGCACATGCAGCCCCAATGTGAAGCTAATCAGCAGTTTGATACCGACTCTTGATTGCCTGTATTAAGATGCTTTCTGAATTCTGCTGTAGATTGGAGAACTGCAGGTGAGAGCTTTTTTTCACTTTTAAATGGGGACTAAAGCTAGCAGTGTAGTGCTTGGCTTATTCTGGTGGTGGAGATTGGGAGGGAGAGGTGTGAGCATCAGGAAGAATTCCAGTTAGGTGTTGAATTTTGCTTATGAACACAAAAAGATGTTTTTTTTGAAGTTCTCCATAGTCTTACTCTGTCGGGTTGTACCATAGGTATCACATTTGTATGTTCCATTTGAGGAGGTTAGATCTGTGCTGCTGTTAGAAGGAGGAAAAGTGTGTGTGAGTGTTTAGGAACAGGTCTCTTACCCTGAAGTGATCCCAGTTACCAAGCTGGCTCAGAGCCTAAGCAATTCCTGTGACTTGCACAATGCTGCCTTCTGGGAGCTGTTGGTCCTTGCCTGGCCCTTTGTATTTGGGATAGGAGAGCTAGATTCTAGCTGTGCTGCTGAGCTCCATGCGTGTGTTAGTGCTTTCCTTGGTTGGGAAACAGATTTGTGCAGCATTACAGAACAAGGTACTCCAGAATGCATATTGGAAGCAGGTCTGTGTGGAGTTTGCTAAGAATAGCAGAGTTGATTTAGTTTTTCTTGTGTAGGTGAGCTCTAAATGCACAGTGCCAGATGGTCATATCTGTCTAATGGCTGAGAAGTGCTGTTTGTACATCCGCCTGTGCTACGTTTGACAGCTTGCATGCCTTGTGGAACACTTCACTTCCTAAATTTCCAGGTGATCTGTATGAGCAAACTGGACTGGCTTCCTTCCTTTGCAACAGCTATTTTGTTCGCTAGATAAAGTTATCCTTGTAATGGAGATGACTTTTAGCTGTGCAGAGTTGTCACTGCATGTGTAGGAAACAGAGGTGCTAAATGCACAGAACAAAATAACCTGCCTATTCTTTCTAGTATTTGCTTGTCTTAAGAAAAACGATCCTGGAAACCTTCATTAAGAAACCCTCTAAACAATCTGGAAAATTACTTTAGTGGAATAGCTATTGTTAATGTAACAAGACAGGTCCAGCCCAGAATATATGAACTAAATCCAGACATGGGACTTAACTAAGAATATATGAGGTAACTTTTCTTTTTTTGCTTCACTTTGTGCTTTGGCGTGTACCTGGGAGCATGTTTCTGCATATGCAGAGAGCATATTTGAGTCCTAATAGCATTTATTTTAGATGGGGTTAATTGACAATAAATATAGCAACAGAAGTAAAGTCTTTAATAGAGAGCAGGTGTGTTGATCTTTTCTGTAACATGCCACATTAATTTGGCCTTCAGCAATTGCAGCTGTCCCTGCTGAAGAACCTCAAATACAAAGGTGCAGGAGCAAGACAGTAAGCTCTGTGGCATTTCCATTTGTATTTCTAGTATGCTGTGTCTTGGATGTAGCCTTTGTTTTAAGGGGTTCCTAAACAGCTGTATGTGGACTGTTTCAAAGCAATATGTGGAAAACTCCCTTAATCTTTTCCCTGAGGAGCTGGAGACTTTTCAGGCAGCAAACATAGTCTGCACAGTTGAATATCTCCTTACACATCTCCTATTGCCAACACTGCACTGATGCATCATGATTTTTGTTCTGTATTTCGTTCCAACTGCGATGAGTAACTAGAGCAGTTATATGCAGTGAGAAGGAGCTACTTAAGCCCAAAGTTAAGGGTGGGAGAGGATACTCTAGTGTCAGAAAAGGAATGATGCTGCTGTTTGCTGAAGAAAGGTGATACAAGCAGCGAAAAGTTCTGTATTGGGAAGACTTGCTAAAAGTTGCCCTTGACTGCTCAGAGGCATCACTTTAAGTGCAATAAAAATCTAAAAGGGAAAAGGAAGCTGCAAAGATGCAATTAAAAAGCATCTCCGAAAACATCTGTAAAATGACTTCTCTGTAAGTAAATAGGAAACTGTGGGTTTGAATTTTTATTGTCAAACAGTAATAGTACTTCCTATTTATACAATGCCTTTTACAGCAAATCTTTTTCATAGATTTCTTCCATACCAACAGTTTGGTTTATTGCTAAACACTGCCCTCAAAACCCTTTTCATCCTGACAGCAAGCTCCTGAGAGCTTTGTGGGGCCACTCAGTGAGGGGCTTGTGCAGCTGGTTAGTGAAGTGGGAACTTATTTCTAGGACATTGTCTGCTTTTCCTTCCATGGGTGCTGGGTCTCTTGGCACGCCCTGATGTGAAACCTTGATGCTGTAGGGTCCAATGCAACACACTTGTAGGGGAGACTGGTTGTGCTCAGGCCATTTTTTATTTCTGTTGCTGTTCCCTTTGCTAGGCAGTTCCCTTTCGAGCTCTTCATGCTGTTTGTTAGAAAACTATTGTTCACGTGCTGCCAGATATTCACTCTGCATTTGCTGCTCAGTTTCTATTGAAGTCACTTTCTAAAAGTGACCTGGAAGGTCTGTGGGTTCAACCTCAACAATTTTAATTTCTTGGTTGGCTACAGTATGTCTTGGCCTTCCCACAGGTACAGCTGTGGGAAGTAATTACCCATGCATGGTGTGCAGAAACAAGTCTGTGGCACAACTCAAAGTAGAAGCCAAAGGAGTCCTGACTTAAAACTTTGTGCCCGAAAGGCAGGAATTAAATCCTCCTCTGAATGAAGAGCTTGAAATCTACAGCCAATTAATAACTGCTATAAAATAGTACTTTATTCTAGAAGGTGCTGCCAGAGGATTTAATGTACCTTATGGAGGGTGAGGGGTTGCATCTTAATTAAAATTTGGAAAGTCTATAATCCTTTGACAAAAGGCTCTGTGTAAATGCAATATGAAGCTCCAGTATTAATGCAAACTGTTGGAGTGTCATATGGACTAAGGATATGAGTTGGTTTTGAGGAGAACCACCGCAGTGACACCTGTTTAAAAAGGCAAGATTGGGAACATGGCTCATGATGTCACCACAATCAAGGCAGTAAGTGGGAAGGTCTCTGCCAGCTGGGATGCGTGAGAGATTGGGATTCTGAGCCTATTCCCTGCTGCTAGCAAATGATCAGAGGATGCTATGCTAGTCAGTATGTGTCTATATTTTTAAGCAATTACGTTAACTGCAGGGACCAGAGTCTCTCAACAGTTAAGTGCTAGTCAGCAGATACTCATAGGTTACAGTTTTCTTTTAAGAGTACTGCAGAATGTAACCAAAGTATTAGCTTGATCCATGAATGCAGTACACTGTGCCAGTGTAAACAGGCTAGCAGGATGCATACAGTTAAACTTGACCTGACTGAGCGGCTCCTCATCATCCCTATTTGTCCACAGCAGCTCTGTGTCCTGCCTCCTTCCTGAGATTGCTCTCTGATGGGGTTAGTGCCGTGAGCACAGGGTGCCTCTTAAAGCTACTTAGAGAACAGAGTAGGAAGTGTAAACTTCCCAGAGCTCCTCACCTGGGCTCTGCAGGAGCATATGGGCCTCACATGCATGGGTTGCCTCTATCTGCTGTTGGTTTAATTGCTCATCTGGCTAAAATCCAGTCCAATTCAGCTGTTGAAAAGGAGCTGCTGGTGACACCAATCCTCCCTCTTCCCACCTCCTTGCTGTCCTAATTAAGTTTAATATTAAAGTAAAACACTGAGGATGTTACATAGCTGTAATCTGACACATGCAACCCCTAATTGCATTTCTTATCTGTTAGGTGAATTGCAAGAAGCTGAGAGGTTGGAGTTGTTGGTGCTCTGGGGATGGGACTAGCCTTTCTGTTGGAGTGTGCGCTCTGCTGAGCGGCTTGGCAGCCTTGTCTGAACCTGGCATGTTAAGCTGCATCACAGGTAGCAGTGCCAAGCGTGGCAGTTGTACTTGTTTGCACTCTGGGAGTTTGTATTGGATTCAAGAGCCGGAATTCTTTATAATTCCGGCATGAGACTTTTTAAACATATATTTGAATTTGACTTGCGTTTTTTGAGCCCCTTGACTCTTTTGTAACTGTCAGGATTAAAACCTTGTGTTGTATGTCTAAGATAAAGGATAAACCCACAGCACTTAACTCTTGTATGAAATATAGTTTGAAGACAGTATCAATGACTGATACTAGTAGGTTAGAATTATGCCAGCCTATGTAATTTGTATATTAGACTGAAAGTAACTAAAGGAGAAAATTATGGCTCTGTATTTTAAGGGAGCAGACAACATTCTTGGAGTAAGTACAAAGACATGGGAACTTCACATAGTGGTTAGTATTATTAGTAATATTTAGTATTTTTTAGTAGTTTTAAAAAGGTCTTCCTATAAAGGTTGTACTAGTCTGAGGGCTGTTTAGATGGATCATCAAGTTTGGAATAAAACTCAGATGCAGATGTGTCTAGGTTTAGTAGATCTTTTAACAGGCTAAGGATTGGAAAGTTTTAAGTTAACTCAAATCTTTGGCCACTCCCAAATGAGTGTAAGTTATGAATTTTGAAAGTCTTGTCTTTCTGTATTGGCTAAATGTGACATCAAGTTAACCAAGGAGAGAGGGATAATAGAGGAGCTCTTTAGAATCTGGAACAGATGAAATAGGTTTTTAATGATGCAATTAGGTAACCTTATGTTCCAGTGAGCACATGGTGAACTGAGCTACAGTTTTCATAGGGCACAGTGGAAGCAGATTCAAATCTAAAATACAATGATTTATGTATTATTACCTTTTTTCAAAGATAAGACCAGCTTTCCAGGAAAGTACTTCTCCTGTTGTAAGCCATAACCAAAAGTTGATGTTTGAAGAAAATAACTTTTTTGGGGGAGTGAGCATTTGCTTAACTAGCCCTGCTTTCTGTGATGTGTCTGACTCTCTGACTTGGTTGTGAAGTGCATGCAGCCTCTATATTTCAGGGAAGGAAAGATTCTTTGCATTAACTTGTTTTTACCTTTAAAAAAAAAAAAAAGTTAGTGGTTGTGCATACGCTTGATGAATTTTTTGCAGCATGTGTTCAGTGCTCGGATGAATGAGTTATTTAAGTATATCTGAAGGTTATGACAGATACCTGTAAACAGACAGATATTGATAAAAATGTCATTTGGAACCAGATATCTGCTTTTCTTGCAGTCCAATTACTACTCATGGCGATTGGCCCAGAACTAGCAGCAAAGTGCATTAACCCAAACTGCGATGGGCAGACTATCTTTAGAGGGACTATGATCAGTACCTTATTTATTACTCCTTTGATGCAACTCCAGGAGTTAATGAAGTTTTTTGTAATTTACACCAGGGCAAAAGAGCAATGACTGTGGCCACATTTGTAGGTTTCTTGTAGTCTTCCTAAAGCAAAAAGCAACTAAACACTACTAAGGCTGGTAATTGAAGGCTGTAATCCTATGAGCTGCTATAATCGCCCTCTAAAAGACTTCTAAAATACTACAGATGAAAGATTCCTTTTTTCCTTCCTCTTTCTTTAAGTAGTTCAGAAAAAGGTATTGGCAAAGTGTGAAGCTGATCACTTTTTCGGACTGTGTGGTCTTGAGAGGACCACGCATTCTCTGGACTTTTTTTTAATACCTATGTGGGTGTGTATATATAAGTGAATGATAGATATTGGTGGATAGGTAGCTTGAGCAACTGTAGTTCCCTTCAAAAGGCATCTGATTTTATCACAAGGGGGCCCTTTTTGGAATTAAAGACCACTAACACATTCAACAAGAAAGGCCAAATTGCTAAGCTGTCCTCAGAACTTTGGCCCCTGCACCTGGCTGGTACTCTGTAGGGATAGCTTCTTTAAAGTCTACTACTGGGTTTCAGATCTCACTAAGTTTTTACTTCACCTAGTTCATAAAATTTCTTACTGCTGCAGTACATATTTAAAAGCAGTGAACAGCTCAGTATTACACTAGTTCCTACTTAGAGACCAATATTATCTATTTGCTGTTCCATTGATAACTTTTCAGTAGCTTCTCTTGAAGTGTCTGAAAGACTTCAGCTTAGACTGGTGTTTGAGCGTGTTGGGTGACTTTATACAGAAGGTGATCCATGCATGCCAAACTGCTAAAAAGCTAAAGCTCAATCAGATGAGCCATTTATGCTTCCAACCCCAAATCAGGTTTGCAGATACTAGATGACTGATGCAGGGAGGAGAGATGTTTATAGTTTGTTGTCTTTTATTACATACACCTAAATAAGATTCCATAATTGAGCACAGAATACTGCTTTCTTTGGGAACCTATAGCCATTAATAAAAGACATTTTGCCTCAGTTCTCTAAGAACTTCTCCAAGAAGGTTTCTCCTCTAAGAAGGTTTTTGTTTTCTACTGTGTAGTAAACTACTTGTGATGCCTATGGTGTTTGGGGAAAGCATGACTGGTAACAGTTTCTTCATAGGAAATGTGTGAAGAAAGGTTATCTGTCAAAGTATCAAATTACCTTTTATTAAAGATAAAAGGAAACACTCATTCTAGGTAGTTATTCCCCGGTTTAGAGACCAGTTAATTCAAAGGGAAGTGGTACTGTTGTACAGTTCTCCAGTTAGGTTGCCAAGTTCAGAGCTGTTTACATTTCAGTGGTTTGGTGGAGGTAACCTTGGCTTTCAGAGAAGCAAAACTGAAGACAAGGTTAATCTTAAGTTGTTTCACCTGAATTACTCAGATTCTCTGTTTCAAAAGCTCATGTTCCATGCAAGTGCTTGATTTATATCTTCATGTTGTCAATAAACCCAATGTGCTTGAAGTACACAGAGGATTAATGCAGATTTTAAGGGTTATATTTAGAAGTAATTTAGCTACCATCAGTCAGAAGGGTGGGGAGAGATGTGATGGTTATTCATACTGATTGAATATTCAATTGATAGAGGTACTTATTAACCCTAAACAGATCTTTCCATTGTGCTTTCAGGTCTCTGACAAAACCAAAAAAGTCGTCCCTTGGACTTCAAATAAAGGGAAGCTCAGTACTAATGGGCAAAGAACAGAGAGAAGTAGCAAGTTGGCTGAGGAGGCAGGCTACTAAAGATGCTTGATAGCACTGGAACAAGTGCTGCCTATCGTGATCACTAGTAGAGCAGGAGAGAGGTAAACAGGGCTGAGCCACTCTTTCATGCACGTGTTTGTAGTGTTTAGGATTAAATTCCTGCTCTCTCTGCTGACAGGGTGCTGAGTTAGTCCTTCAGTGAGTGATGCAAAATTGAAATGCCCTGGCTCTTAGCAGTAGGCTGAAGAGCCATGGGGCTGGAGAAACCTTGTGGAGGAGCGTCCTCCCTGTGAAGACTGCCCTGTACTCTCTGCTTGCATTTCCGGAGCACAGATCTCATTTCAGATAGTGCAGCCAGTGTTTCACACTCTTAGAAGCATTTATAAATTGGAATTACCAGAAATAATCATGGTAATTAACATGTAGAGTTATAAGGAGGAAGATTAATTACAAAGCTGTAATTTATCTGCAGAATATAAACTATGCGGAAAGACTGAACAGGTTAGCAGTGACAAGGTGCACTTAGCACAGGTGAATTCCATGGGTTCAGTTCTCCTGTCACATGACCTGAAAAACTGAGGCAGTGAGAGAGAAATTGGCCCTTCTTTATCCCCAAAAATCACAGAGTGAGATGAGACCTGACTGCTCCTTAGTGTAAATAGGAGAATAATTACTATTTTTTTCATTGTGTTGAGTGTCTTCAGTATAAGGAAGACTGAAAGGAATACCAGAAGCCTGTGGCCGTGCAGAGAACTGAAATGGTTTCCTGGATTCCTGTCTAGTGCCTGGTCAACAGTGTATTCCTCCATCATAGCTTTTAGCAGTGTGTCCCTATACAGCAACTGAGAAGCTGACTTGTTTGATGCAGCAGTCTATGGAGTCCAGGTTATTTTATGAGCACAGAAGGACCTGGGAGGTGATGGTAGATTTGAGCACACTATTTTATTTGTTCTAGGGCAGGGGTTTCTGGTTTATTACAGTGATTGCAGGGGAGGGCTGATTCCTACAACTAAGTGCATTTTTTTCTGAAGATGTAAGCAGTTGATAATGACAGTTAATAATTAACACTGGAAATAAGGTCAGAGCTAAGAGCACTATCAGTAAAAGTCACTTTCCCAAAAGCCATGTCAAAATCATTGTCTTGGAGTAGCTTTAAAAAAAAAAAAAAAAAAGGAAGCAACTGATGATGAGCTGTTTGAATTATGTAAATGTTCAGGTATGCATGGGGTTTGACCTTTTTGCAGATGTAATTTAGCATTCAAGACACTTGTCGTCTTGCTGCCAAAGTCAAATTAGATGCTACTGCAATTGATAGCAGATATCCAATCTCCTTCAAGAACAGGCAGTGCAGAAAGGCAGGCAGTGCTGTTTGCTACAGGAATGGGAAGCTGCATTTTAAATACAAAGTGCTTGAGTTTTAGATGTAATTCAGATTAGCAGCACATTTTTATGAAAACATGCACCTAATTCTTTAGGTCATGATACCTCCTTTTATGCATCTGCAATTCTGTAAGACAGGTAGCTGTGGGCTCCGGAGTTGCCCAGGATCCTCTTGCTTGATACCACCACAGTATCTCTGGGCTATCCCTGCTCCTAGCCTCTGGAATAAGGCTATGTTGTTCAGAACTATTGTGACTGTAGTTGGCAAAACTACAGTCAGCAGTGGATCAGTCTTAACTCAAGTGAGTGCTCTCTGTGATTGATGCCATAGATTGTACAACTCCTAATGCAGGTGCAAAAATGACTTCTGTGCCTGAAGTGCAAGGGAACAATACACGTGTGTGCTGAGCTCTTTGTAGACTCATCCAAAGCCTATGGAAACTGCTAACTTCCCTAGCATATGGATTCTGCACCCATGGTAAACCTCACTGTCACCCAATCCATGCTAGTAGTAATAAAAACATCCTGTGCTCTGCAGAGAGATGACAAGCTAGCTCTTTGCCAGAGGTTCCTCTATTCCCAGTGTGCCAGGTGACTGAGCCAATTGCCTTCCCACAAGACTTGATCCAAATAGCCTCATCAGCCTCTCTCCACACTAAATCTGTGCCTGCTATGGTAAAAGGAAATGCCTGCTGAAGAAACACCTGATCTTTCTGGCCCTGATTTGACCACAGCCTTGGAAAAAGTCGTCTTCTCCTCTGGAGCTGGAGACAAGTAGTTCACTCCAACATTTCATAATAGTCCTGGTCCACAGACCTGCTAAAGCATTTTCTTTAGTAATACCAAGACGAGTTCCTGGTAGCTGTGATAGCACAGTAATACTTTCTGACTACAACAGCTGTCTTAAGACTTCTGATCTTTTTGAAGCTGCTGTATAGCAGGTCAAGATCTGCACTTGTTCCTCACACCAGTAAAGCTCTCCTGCCTGCGCAGGATATGAACACACAGACTGTCTACTGGCCTGGCTTAGGGCTCAGGATTCCTTCCTTCCAGTTGCCACTGTGTTCCTGTGCAAGGGATAACCAGCTTGCTCCAACAGACCTGTTTGTTTTGTGGTTTGCTTTGAGGTTGTACAAGGTCATAAATTTCTATAAAAGCAACAATGGAAATTCAGACTAGGCATTGTTCTGACTGGGCTTTAAAGAACATTGTGAGCTGCTGTTAGCATTTTCCTCAGTATTAGTGCAATAATTTCCCTGAAGATGCTCTGTATTTTCATGGGAACAAATGAGCACTGAAGCTGGCTCACTTAGGGTCTGTTAATTGCACCTTTCTTGTTGCCAAGAGTTAACATCTAATCTGGTGAAAATTGGTACTGTTAAAGTATTTTATATGTTGTGAAGTCATATACCTTCAGTGCAGCTCTTCAACCTTAAACCAGTGGATAATTTGACCTATATTTTATTACACTCCATTTTTTTACCTCACTGAAGGAGTGTTTGTGTCTTTTGAGGGATTTTTGATTCTGTCCTAGCTTCTAAATCAGGCTTTGTGTACTTTGAATCCAGCTGTATTTCCTTCACTGCTTAATGGTTCACATCAAGTGTAGGTTTGCATTTCATGCTTCATTATTCTCTTCTCCCCCCTACACCTTGCGTGGTCATTTTTAAAGTGAAGGTGAATTGCACGGTGCTCCTAGGTAGGCAGAGAGGACAAATATTGACAGTAATGTGACAATGTTCTTATCTTATTTAAAAATGTTCCTATTGTTTGAATGACTTCTGTAAAGGAAACTCTGATTCCTACTGCAGTTGAGGTCATCTTGCATTGAGGAGTCGCGCAGTTTGGGGAGCTCAGTGTTACTGGGTGGTAGCTTCTGTGGAGGGATACTCCCAGACAGGTGCTTTCCTAATAAATGATTGTCTGTCTCCAGGTTGGGATCTGGTGGAGGAGAGAGGCAGAACCATAGGACCTGCCCTTAAGTGTGTGGTAATTGTCATAACTAACTTCATCCCTGAAACTGGAAGTGATCCATGTGTGGCTTGAATATAGGAAGTGTGAACTGCTGCTGCATGAGCCTCAGTGTAGGAAGAAGCACCACGAGACAGTAAGTTTATTACCTGAAGACCTGCACTCCCTGTGCCTTGCTGCTCTGAAGTCACTTTTGCTTGATTTCGGATCTGCAGCAGACAACTTGTGGGTTTCTTTCTTTAAATCATAGCTCTCGAGGTGCGTTTTGTTTGTAGCTGACTTGATGTGTGTAAAGTCATTTTCAGTATTTAAATATTAGGTAAGGAAATTCAGAAGAGCCTGTTGCTATTGCTCTTGCAAATTAGACGTTTCATATTGTAAAAATAATATTTCAGGGGTTCATCCGTGCTTCTTAAGCCAAATCCCATGTGCAGGGAAGAACTGAGGGTATTACAAGAAGAGCTGTAAACTGAGGCTATTGCGAAGAGTTGTAGAGAGCCCATTCCTAAATGGGCTTCACTGGTTTGCAGCAGTTATGCAATTGCTCCAGGTGACTTTTTGCAGAACAGCCCAAATGCTCCACAGAAAACTTGCCACAAGCTGAGCAAGCTTTAGTGGCTCTGGAGACTTCGTGCTGAACCTTCTGCATGACACCAGTGTTGCCAGTGGACCCTGAGCTGGCAGTGCTGCTTTACGGGGGCACATTGATCACAAATTTATGATGCTGTTCAGTTGATGAGTGGATGACTTTCATGGTTTTATCAGTCCTCTATAATATATTTCTGCACTTTCACTTTTTAAGAGTATTACAGTTTGTTCTTGCCATAATGTGTTTATTTTCTCTTTCTTCTAACAGATGCTGAGCAATTAGAGAACATGGCAGAGCAACATATTTATACAAATGAAAGGAAGTAAGGAATAAATGCTCTGAATATTATGCTTCCTAATAAGATTAATTCAGTAGCATACAAATTGTGAAGCGCAGCCATAGCAGCAAGTGGGCATTTATCAGTGACTTGCTGTAATATGCAAGATATCTTATTAAGGTAGGGAAGCAATTTTGCACACACCATGGAGCCCCATTTTAAGCCTGTACAAACAAGGGCAGAGCAACCCCGTTGTAAAAGAACCACTGCATAATAAATTGCACAGTGTGGTGTTTTTTGAAAGGGCAGGGGACAGTGCATTAAAACAGTTATATTCAGTCAACCTATTACTACTTTTCAGAGCTCACCACCCTGTTATCTGCAGTGCATGTGTCACACTGGCTTGTGAAGGTTTTGCTTCTCTTCAGAGGTTTGTGACCCTCCAAATATGCTTTGCTGTGAAATTGATCTTGTGGTTTCCCAGCTACAGAGAAATCTCTAGAGCAGAAGGGAGTTGGCAGAAAGTCTCTGTGGCCGCCTGGTGTTCGCTGTTTGAGTCAGTTGGGTGTTTGTTGAGGCACTTTGCGCTGACTGAAGAATTCCTGGAAAAGGCTTTGACAAAGAGATTTTCCTGGCTTAGGAAAAGAATAATATAGCATCCTCTACCAGAACTAGAGCTTGCAGTAGAATTACACTTCCTTTAGCTGTGCTAATGTCTGAAGGTGTGAAGACAGTCTAAAAACTAGACCACTTAAGTGGCAAGACTTAAACACTTTCTCTTTTTTAAATTTGTGTCAGACTGTTGGTAACTGGTGGCAAGAAATACCTGTCAAATTTGGTTATAAAGGTCATAAAATCAACACAGTTGATTTGACTTCTAACAAGAGAACACAAACCAATATGAAATGAATTTTGGACATTAGCATTTAAGCATTCAAACTAAAAGTGTACTCTTCACAGGTGCTGGATGGAGAACCATGCTGGAGGGGACTTTAAAGAAATTACCTAGTCTGTCCTGTCCAAGGCAGGATTGACTGTACCCATGTCAGTTCTGTATGCCTCATCTGGACAGATGGTTCGTGTAATGTTGATTCTGCCTTAGGTGGGAGATGGAATAGGTGACCTTTGGAATTTCCTTCTAGTCTTATTTTCTATTCATATGTCTGAATGCAGAAGTTTTGAGTGCTCCATAGATGATGCCGAGAGGAACAAGAAAGCACAGAGTGTGAAATACTCAGATGTGTATAGACTGCTTCCTGCTGTTCACTTACGTGGCTGGATACTTCCTTTGTCCCTGGAGACCCTCTGCTCAGGGGTGAGAGGAGTTACGTGTTCAGAAAGGTACCTCATTTCTAATGAGCTCTGTTTTCACAGAAGAATCTATGAAAAGATTAAAAGGGCAAGCTTCGAGGGGGTGAATGAGCATGATATTAAGTTCTCATACCAACACAGTTGCATTCCTGGGTGTTTCTCCCTCCTAACCTTGGACCATTCCCTAACTGTGGCAATCTGTGTCTCTTGGATGGATTTACCCATTAAGTCCCATTGACAGCTTCCCCACCCTGGCCCTGTGCAATTATAGATTGATAAATACAGACTTTGCACAGTCTGCTCCCACAGGACTTATAACACTACAATACACTTACCTATATTTCGGTGCAAGATTCATTTGGAGGTTAATGTATAAAGCACCACTAAGCGACTGATGGAATTAAAGATGTGAAAGTAGATTTTATGATTTATTAACATAAATGAGCTATTGCAATCCTGCAGGACTGAACTGGTTGTGATATTTTTGAAGTGTTACGGAATTCCTTTTAATTATTGGAAAACAGCTGTGCACTGCACCTATGATAGTGAAACAGGATCAGGGTACAAATTAGAAATCCCTTCCATCAAGTCATTAACTTGATGTAAAACTAAACTGGAAAGAAAAAGCTCTAGTTTCTTCTGAGAATACACCAATGTTTAGAATAACCTTCAAGGTCATTTTTCTTTACTGGGTAGAGATGTAACTATGTTTAGTGAATATCTCCCCCTTTCCTCCCCAGATAGCAGGAGAAGAAAAAAGAGAATCACTTTGTCTTATTGCATTGATCTTTTGCTGCAGTGTGCTCTTAAGAGAGGGGAATGGCAGCTTTGAGGCAGAACATGTCAGCTTTTAAAGGGTTGCCATGTACTATTAAAGAGTGTAAAGCAGGAGGTGATAGTGAAGTGAATTAAAACAACCTCCAAAGAGAATTTGGACATCTTGATGTAAGAGAACAGGTGTGGAATGTATATATCTTCTGGGTGAAATTTCCTGATTTTAGTTAGTACATTTAAATGTATCTGACTCTGCCTTTGTTCCTTAATTGGATAGGTTAAATGCTTTGTGATGGACTGCATGCGAAGAGCTTTGGCTACTGTATCCTGCTTGTAAGCTGCACCAGAATTTTCTTAAGGAGGTGAGTTCACAGTTTCATTTTTTTACTTGATATGTTGGTGATTTCCTGTGTGTGCCCTCACCTGCAGCTCATTTGCAGTGATCTCTGTTAGAGAAAAATACACTCTTTAGCCTAGAATAATTGAAGTCTGCATCAGCGAGGGTCTACTCTTTTTAAATTGTAACTTTATGTAGTAGATAACTTTTAATTCTTTTCTGCAAGCTGTGTATAAAATATACCAGATAGGCAGAAATGCATTATTAAAGCTATCTATTTTTCTTGGCATTCTTGTAATTTAATAAAGTGCCTGAGATCTGTTTCTGCAGATCATAACATCACGAGGCTAAAGCCAGCCTTTGATTAATGACGCTTCAATCAATCTACCCCCCTCACCTACTGTCTTAAATACAGTGGACCCAGGCAAGCTATGTTTTGCACAAGTTTGTTTGGACTGTGGGACTAAATCACTGGGAAATGTGCAGTGGTAGCAATGAGTCGTGTGAGACTTACGGAGGAAGGAACGTTTGCTGCTCCATGGATGGAGGCTGTTCTTTATCCCAGGTAACACTGCAGCATCCTAATCATGCCTAATAATGAAAGGCTTTGTTAACACGAGTATTATCTATGTACTTTAGTTCTCCCAAAACCTGTGAGCCTTCTTTCCTTTTTTATTCGACTCCCCAGTTCAGTAAAACTGACCTGGGTGACACACCTGGCTTCAGGATCCAGGTCCTGAACATTTAGACAGGAGTTTTGCGTAGTGGGAGCATAGCCATCTCATTTCCTGAATGATCTGAAATATCAGTGGTGAGCAGATCAGTTTATATTTAACATTCATCACTTCAGTTTTGGATGATTGATTGAGAAGTACGCGGTCAAATCTAGGCTGTATTAGGGCTTCCATATCCCTTCTCTTCTGACATCTTTTTAAAGTAATGAATCTTAATGAATCTTCCAGCCAGAAATATTGCAGATGCATAGAAGGACAGGAACACTAGAAGAGTCTGGTACTTAGTCATTAAATGGCAAAGAGTCAACAAGATTATAATTAAATTGACCCTTTCTAAGAAGGGTTGCTCTTCTGAGACTATCTTGTGTTAAATACATGCAAGAAGAGCACAAGAGGTTCATAGCAGGCCATGTCATGGATGACCTCTGTTCCCAAGAAGCTGTCTCAGTGGTGCTGAGTGCTGTGTGTAGTGCTCTTACCACAAACTGTGTGTTACAGGACTTGATCAGTGCCTTGGAACAAAACCCTTGAGCCAGAGCCCTGCAGACACTTCTGTGGGTTTGGATTAATCGAAGGGAGCTGACTGTGGAAGGACTGCTGGGTTTTCTGTCAAGAGCAGACACTTGTTTGAAGCAAGGACTGGCACTGACCTGTTTCCTGCTCCTGTGCTGAGAGCACAAGCTCTGCAGTTTCGGCAACACCTTCCCCTTTTAAGTCCCTGGATGGGGAGGGTGGAATGCTGGGGTTGCAGTGGTTAGGTTTGTGCTTGGAAACCGAGGGGCAAGAAGAACAAAGCTCCTTGTCATAGCGATGGCCATTTAATACATAGGAGCAGCATAGTCCTATAGGGACTGTGGGGTCTCCTAGTGATGCTTTGGATCCTCATCTCATGCTCTGTTGTGTCTTTAGCCTCACAGGGCCTTTCTGGTGTAAAGAGTGGAGCAGTTAGTGCTGCAGTGAAGGGGTGAGGCAGAAGGGGTAAAGCCCTATCAACAGTTGTGCTGGAGTGTGTGAAAGGAACCTGTAAACTGGTCATAGTAGTAGCCATGCCTGCTGACATCTCAGCTATTCCTTGTTTTCTTTCTTCTGTCCTCTTTGCTCATATTGACCATTTATAAGCTATAGAGTGCTCTAGAAAATAACCAGCTGTTTAGTTAAGTGGATTTGGTCAATCCTTCAACTTGACAGACTATTTTTATTTTGTACTATTACTTAATGAACTCTTTTGTGGCAAATGTAATTCAGTACAGATACTGATTCCCAGTTTGTCATCAGTCCTTTAAAAAGAAAGAAAAATGAAAAAAGACTTGATTCCTTTATCTTGTTATGTTAATTGTATTAGAAATAGTGGAGTAAAAGCAGGCAGTGTATTGAACAGTGTAAAATCCAGGGTTGCTTTTCTGTTCAGAAGGAATGCAAATTTACTGGGGCAGAAGACGGTTTGCTCTATCCAAAGCAAATTCTGATGTGAGTTTTAGATTACGAATAACACGAGTAAATTGTTTATTCTGTAAAGTTCCCTTTTTGCAGCTGAGCAAGATTAAAGGGAAAGAAGAACTAAGTTTTGAGTTTAACTTACTTAATATTTATTTTGTTAAGATGTGTATTTTCTGGGCTGTAGCATTCCAACTCAAGATTGTTATTTTTGACCCAGCAAGCTATGGCTGAAATACAGCAGACAGATACTGATTGTTGTTGCCTAGAGAAAGTCTTTTTGTTCTAATTCTACAGTGATAATACAGGTTCCAGAGGAAGCAGAAATTATGTTGCAGGAATGAAATCTTCCTTGTCAAGTGTTAGGACCTGAAACTCTAATAATCAAGTCAAATAGGATTCTTCATACAAGCATTAAGGCTTGATCTTCCTTAATACTGAAGGCAGATTAGCATCTGGATTAGCACCTGGGTTTGAAGTAATAAGACAGGAACACGTCATGTGCAGAGCTGTGCCACCCGGCTCTTGAATGCTTTTGTGCTAAGCGCGCTTCGGATATGTGACCGCCGCCACAGCTCTGTAATCTGCATCCAAGATCCTTTTCCACCTGCTGTCTTTGTTGCAGTAATATTCAATTTTAAGCAGATCAGGCACTTAACATAAATAAAACATTTTTATTATTTCTTTCCATCTTTTAAAAAAAGGAAAAGCCTCATATTTTTCACTTACACTAAAAAAAAAAAAAATATTTTGGGTGAATTGTTATGAAGCTGTTTCTTACCATGTAAATATGAGGGATTATATTTTAGATGAAAGTCTTCACATCAGGGAAATATGGTCATTGTGACCCTAGGATTCTTAAATAGATACCAGTTTTCCTGTATGAACAGCGGAATAGGAAAACTGGGATCACTTAAAAGTTGACACAGCTCCCGTTAGAAGAGTAGTAGGGGTTAGTCCTCATATTTACTCCAGGTTTAGAACTAAACCTGCAAAAAAAATTTAAAAGGATTTTTGGCTTTGGATTTTGCTTTTTTTTTTTTTTTTTTTTTTTTTTCCTTCCTCCTCCCTCTTTATAATAGGGCTTTCAAAAGCATTTATATGTCTTTTTAGATACGTGATAGGGTACTGGGGAAGGTGATCAAAGGGAATTGTGCTATTGTTGTTTATCTCATAAGCATTAAATGAAAGATGATATGTGGAACTTCCATCTCCAGAGAAATTATTTCACTAGACTCTTGAAATAATGCTCATTTTTCTAGTGCAGCTTTTATAGGAAGTTATCAAAGTGATTTCTTTCACTTCATTCTGACAGTGTCAAAATATTTTGTTTCCTATCATGTTGAAGCATTTACTTTTTGCTATGTTGAGGAGAAAGTGTTTAGACTTTTCTTTATCCGTAATATTAATTGGAAGTTATAGCTTTGATTATCTGATAGCATAGTTTCAGCTTCATCCAAAATTGTTTTGTTTTCTCTCATGTTTTTGAGTGTATGCTGTATAGTAAGCCTTATTCTCTTGTTCTGATTTGAAATTTCCTGAGAATTGACCAGGGAAACCCAATTACACTTGCAATTCCAGCAGCTCACAAACCTCCCCCAGAGTGCTCAAACCAGAACTGGGGGCTGTGTGGACGTACCCATAGGAAGGAGAGAAGGGAAACTGCGGCCCATCGCCTGCCATTGCTGCTGGATCCCGCATGTTGCCGGGAAGTTTGGGTGGAGTCCTCTGTGGGTACGAGTAACCGGCCTGAACCAGGGGGATGTAGTTCAGCAACGGAGTGTAGGGTGACCGGAAAATCTGCTGTGGATTGTAGGGAGTTACCTGAGGAGGAGAAAACAACAAAGTGAGTGTCTTGCTTACTGTCAGTCCCACCTGTTTTACTGGTCAGCTCAACATCTTGCCTCTAATTTGTTTTTGCGGTGGCACCAATGTCAATTTTGGCGCATGACAAATTGATCTGACGAATCTATTGTGGCTAGCATCTGTGTTCTGCAAGTTTAAGCATGTTTATAATGATTTAAACGTACCTGTCTGGAATAGCATCCAAAGGAAGGATGCAAAGCTTGCTGATACGGGATCCTTGCTCTTTGATACAGGCCCTGCTAAATATACATAAGACATGATGTTTAAAACAGTCTGGGTTGATCCTTCAATTGTTGCTACTCTTGTGTAAGCTCTTTAGGGAATGTTAATTATTCAAAGGAATCAAGCTTGAACTGATAGATTTTCTTAGCCTTGTGCAGGTTTTAAGTCTGAGGCATTGACTGTATCAGTCTTTCTGTTCTGTAGTTCTGTTTTGTCTGCGAAAGAGCTCAGTTCCCATTGATGATGGGGGGGAACCATGCACTGTGCTAAGTAGATCTGTTATGATACCTAATCATTGATTTATTGGAGGGCAATTGAGAGGTTGTCAGTGTCCAAGGGAGCTCATCCTGGTGCAGTGTGTTCACTCTGGGTCATGTGTGGCTGCTGACAGGTGTTGATAAAGGAATGCACTGTAGCATGAATTGAGTCCTTTTGTTTAAAAAAAGTAAAGCTAACTTCTCTATGGCTCAACTCTGTGCTGGAGATGAAAGCTTGTGGATATGTGAGATTCCTTTCATCCTCAGCACTTTGTTTTTAAATTTGGAGGGTTTTTTCCTGCATCACTAGGCTGAGAAAGCAACGTCCTAATCTGTAAACAGAGGAGTCTCATCAAATGTATTAGTAACTATTAGACAAAAATATGTTAAAATATACTTAGTCATTTTATTCTAAGAGGTTAACATTCAGTAAGTATATCTGTGGCAATAAACATGGTCTTTTTAGGTCATGAACCTCTTGGGTCATGAACCTCTTGGATCATTACAGGTGCTGTCAGTGCTTCCTTTGTGACCTAAAGCTGTTTTGTCACTAAACAGTAGGAGAGGAGCAGCCTGTTCTACCATACAAATGAGAGGAGATGTCAGAAAAATGTTACTTAGTGCTCTGGCCTTCTTAACAAGGGCTTGAGAGTGTTCTCTCTGCTCCCACAAACTGTGAATTTATTTTACATTACCTGGAACTGAGGAAAGTTTGATTGGTTTGGGAAGACAGGAGGTGGAGGGAAGCTCAGACTCAACCACATCGGCTGATTTAATGTTGTTGTTGAATTAGCAGAAAAGCGTGGAGTAAAGGCATTCATGTTGTATTTATTTTTTCTATCCAAGGCTGTAGTAGTTACTGTAAAACAAAGCATGGTTAAAGTTACTAATAAATACAGTGTCTTCAGTAGTTTGTAGAACGCAATTAAAAGGACATGTTTTTCTTGTAAGCAAAGTCTGTTTAAGCTATCAGTTGCTTTTGTAGGCTATAGTTCTGCAACACAGAGACCCAAGCTGAACAATTAGTGGATAAAATTCATTTGTAGGGCCATTAAACTCTGACATGCAAGACTCGAAATGAAGTTAATTGCCTGAGCCGTAAGAATGAGTGAAACTATAAGCACAGAACAAGAACCTTCGCCCAAAGTTCAAAACTGTCTCTGAGATTAGGAAATAATCATCTTATTCTCTTTAGTAATGCTGAAAGTCTCCAAACTGATAAATCTAGTCTGGAAACTTAAACAGTCAGTCTGGACATGTACTGTTGTCTCTGTTCTGAGATGTACAGTGGAACCTAGTTGTCAGTGTCCCTAGATGTAGGGCAGCTGGGACCTCACAGTGGGAACTGAGGAATCATAAATCAGTAAATAAAACAAATTTCTAGCTTTGAAAAACCACTGACCAAAAATAAGTGTGTCCTTCAAAAGTCCCATCCAGACAAATTCTTTGCGTGAACTCATGACTATCCGCATTTCTCGTATTTCTATGTAGGACAACAATACAGGATAGATTTAAGGTAGAGAGGGATACTAATATTATCTAGTAAGAAATAAAAATTATTATAGAAAATATTGGTTCAATAGTTCTCAGACTTCTAGGAAGGGTTTGGAAAGGACATTGCTGTACAGTGGATGTTGCAATGATGCCTCACCAACTCTGTCATCTACTTAGTAATTTTTGGTTTATGCCTTAATTTTCCCAACTGATGTTCAAGGACCGTGCCCAGAACCATACCTGGGGCCTGCAGTGCCTCTGTGACTACCTCAGAATCTGTTTTGGAGCAAATCTTGGCAAATACTGGGAGCTGCTGCTTCTGGCCTGTGGCTGTACTTTCTGCTGCTGCAGGTGGCCCAGCTGTGTTGCTCCTGACAGGGCTGAGCACCGTGTTCTGTATGAGCTCCTTGAGCGCCTTTGTCTCCTGGTTGTCCAGACTCTTGGCGATGTCTGTGCGTGCTGGCGCAAACGGCACTGCTGCCCTGCTGCCTTCGCTGCTCTGGGGGCCTGGTGCGCTTCCCTCCTCCAGACCTTTAGGGTTCTTGTGAGATTTCGGTGGACACAGAGTCCCAGTGCTGATGCTTTTTGCAGATAGCTGAGCATCACAGAGAGCTCTTAATTTCATCTCCCTTTCTCTGTTCCCAATCATTGTTCTGTATATACTTTCAAGTCCCTCTGTTTCATCTAAGAACTGGTTTCCGTAAGAAAATGGAATATGGCTGCTATTCAAGGAGGTCTCACTTAAAATAGAGCCAGCTATCTTGCTGCCTTCTAAACCTTGCATTTCTGTCTCATTAATGTTTTGTGTGAGGTTCAAGTATTTCTGCTCCATCAGAAGGGAAGCTTCATCTCTGATATAATTCTTCTCCAAGAAGCTACATGAAAGTAGAGGAAGGAGGGGGGGGGGGAAAAAAAATTTAGTTGGCTCATTCTATCCAAGAGTAATCAAAACTTGCAACAGTGTTATAGATATGCAAAGTATGACTAAAGTATACTTAAGAGTTTGTGCATAAAATATTTTGACTGTAAATAAAAGGTAAACTATGTCAAATGATTCAATGATTCTCAATGCAAGTGAATGAGTTTGAGTTGAATGGACTTTGTACTGGCTTACACCAGCTACATGAAAGAATTATGTGGATGCTGTGCCATGGTATTAGTGCAATTGGTGATGGTTGCAGTTGCAACAGTTTTCAAGGTGGGGATGTCTTACTGCATTTACAGTTTAGCTGCGGAGGGAGGACTCTCAAATTGCAATGGATTAACCTCTGCCTGCATATTGGTCAGATGTCATTGCTCCTGTGGTGCAATGGTGCAGAGATCAGTTGGTTAAATGCTGTGATTTATATTTTTTTTTTTTTTTTTTTTTTTTTTCAGTTCAAATACTCCTTTGTGTGTTATTGGACCTCTGTGCTGTAGATGTGCTGATGGCTGGAAAGGCATGCAGGTGCCTGCTGGAGGCAGGAAGGTAGGACCTTCAGCCAAGCCTGCTTTTATAAAATACTACTTTGGAGCAGACCTCTGTGTGGAGCCTCTATTAAAGCTGCAGTTGGACCCAGGTGCTCTCTCACCTGGAGCTCTCATTAGGGCTACCCTTAGCTGGAAAGCTGAGCATTCCACAGCAACAGACCAACACTGAAGCCCAAATTCTGAGTTCAGGGGCTTGCTTTAAAGTTTGCTGGCTCAGAACTACTATCCTGTGCTTCCAGTGGACTGTAACAATGAGAGCAGTTAGTGTCTGCTTTATGTGGATTTCAGCTGTCTTGCAAGCACCTGGTCCCCATCTCTTTTAGAATTCCCCTTCTGCCCCAGCACATTTATTAAATCATGTCCATATGATGATTTTCATTTCTTCTTTCGAGGCAGTTAAGCTTAACCCCATCATTCTGTGTGTGTTGAGGTGGGTATTCTTTCTGACCTGTATGTCCTGCTCCAGGGTGCCTAACTGAACAACCCCAGCTTGTTCTTGGGTCTCCAGCCTTGTCAAGATTTGTGTGCTCAGCTTCAGGGTTCAGTTTTTTTTTTTTTTTTTTTTTTTTCTTAATTTTTGCACGGTAAGGGTCTGGATTTCTAGGACTTGCCTGTTGTGATTTAGTTATTGCCTCTAAGGCTGTGTTGGAACTGGATGTTGTAGCATTGATTACTGTTTGCTTGAATAGGGAGATGAACCTATCATGTTCAGGAGGTGGTATAGGTGTAAGTTTATCTACATCCCTGAGTCCTGTGGGACCTTACACAAGTACTGTTGCCAGGACAGAACAACTCTATTCTTTTCAAGCACATGTAAATGTCTGTAGTAATTACCTACTGAAAATACCAATTTAAATTCTGGTTTGCTCCATCACAGCCAAGTATACTCAGTAATCTAATGTATTATCAGTTTGCTTTGCACAGCTTGGGGAAAAGACTGGTCCTCTTTACATGTGCTATATAGATAGTTATGTCTCATAAGTAGCCTGCTAAAATTAGAAAATCCTGAATTATAAATGTAAATAACTTTATATATTATATAGTGATCCTATGATTAGATAATTAGTAGGATGCTATTCCCTTTAAAATAGCAAAGAGCATGGGTGGTCTTTTCCAATTTAAAAACAAATCAAAAAAACCTTTTACAGCATACTATAGAAATCGAAATAGTGGGGTGTATGGAGAGAAGGAATCTGGGGTTGAGGTTTATATGCACTTGTAGCAATTAAGTATCTGTTGATGGATAATTATGTACTTTGCAGAAGGGGTCCCTCCTGTCAACTCTGTTCTGGGTGTTCTCAATGACTTGCTATTTTTCTATATCTAAATACTCCAGAACAAAACCAGGAAGGTAGAACTTACTTGTTCAAAAGATTTAAGATTCATTTTAAAATACTAGCAATTTGCATATGTCAATAATTTAAAATAATTAAAGGCTGCTAAACCAAGCAAGGTCACAAGGTATAATCTTTGGCTGCCAGTGTTACCACAGCTGATGAATTGGGTACCACCTTTATTGACAGTTGACAAATACTGCGAGATTTTTCTT
Source organism: Crypturellus tataupa (assembly GCA_034781795.1). Classification (NCBI taxonomy): domain Eukaryota; kingdom Metazoa; phylum Chordata; class Aves; order Tinamiformes; family Tinamidae; genus Crypturellus; species Crypturellus tataupa. The sequence continues at coordinate 3,806,369 of JAWLRI010000564.1, read as the reverse complement.
GAGCTGACTTTGTATTAGTCGTTCAGGATGAGGATAGCTCCCTAGGCTGGGGCAGGGAGGATTCTACCTCCAAGGCCAGAGGTAGAAACAGGATGTAATTTGATTGGAACACTTCAGTTTGGCTATTGATTATTTGGAGGTTCAGAGGCTTTGGGGTCTTCAAACAACTGATGAGCAGTGTGCTCTTTGCTGTATGAGTGTATATGCACAGAGGACTAATGAACGGAGAAGCCTCTCATCGAAATACCCTCCCTACCTACCATGTTTTCTTAGCAACTGGCAGGGCCAGAATAGGAGGCTAACACCACTTTTATGTCTGCAAAGATGCTTCAAGTGTATAACTGAATGTACCGCCATGGGCTAGTGTGACTTCGTTAGCGTCACTGGTGGCTTTGCTGTTTTATGTGGCTTCTGCACTCCACAGACTTGGAGCTTGGTCAAGAACCAGAGCTCTAAGATCTGTTTCCTAGTTTTCTCACTCATGCACTAGTAGGTGCATCCTCTTTTCTGCCTCTGTTTCTTCATTTGTGGAATGATCTGTTTCCTCATCTTTGGACTTGTGTTTTGGAAGAATCAATAACCCTTTTCTTGCTGAGCAAGATGAACAGGGTTAGCACGATGTTTTATTTAGGCTTTAAGAACTGATGTGTACCAAAACTTGCTAAGTATGGACTGAATTAATAAATTTTACTTTTTCTGGTTCAGGAGTATATAGTAAATAATGTCCTATTAATCTGAAATGTATTCCTCTTTGCCTTGCTGTCGTTTGTCCTTTGGAGCAAGATTTGGTGTAGGATTTTTGTGCTAAATCCAGCTTTTCTTTGTAAAGATCAGCTGTTGAGAGTAGTTTCCTTATAACACTTTAATTTTCGATTTTGTTCCTTTGAATGCTGCTTTTGCTTCTTCCTATAAATATTTTGATGTGTGTGTAGTTATTTTTCTTTAAATGCTGTGAAGAAGCAAATACAGCAGCTGCTTCTGATGCTTCAGAATTTGAAGTAGCTAAATTTCATTGGGCATCATTTCCCAAAGAAAATTAGTTATAGTGGTAAAAGGAGAATATTTTGCTTCATTAGGGCATATGTCTGAAAGCAACCCGTGCACCCCCTGCACCCCCAGGCTTTCAGTTCATCGGATTACTAAAGCCTAGTCCAGAAAAGCCTAACTGGGAAAGGAGCAGGGGTTGTGCGTGGGCTTGGGCAGCACCGAGAGCTTCGTCACTCACTCGTTCTGGGGGTTGAGGCTCTCCCTCTTCAGGGCCTCGGGGAGGCTGGAGGAGGAGGCAGGCTGCGACGTGGGCCGGAGCTCTTCTGAGAGGCCTTGAACGCGTTTCCAGATCTCATGGCAGGTCTTGTCCAAGCTGTCCTGGGGAGTGTTGTGGTGGATCCAGACGTGCCTGGGGAAAGGCCCTAGTGGAAATGGTCCCTCTGTCTTTATTATTGGAGCTGAAAGTCCATTCCCACCAGTGAGCATCTTTCAGCCTCTCTGCTTTCGCAGGTCTTCTCAAAAGGAGGATGTTTTTGTAGGTAGCGAATGGAATGAAGAGCCATGGTAACCATGGAACTATGGGGCCTGGCAACGGATATGAAGGATAACAACTGGAAACATCTGCTGGGTTTCCAACGGAAGAAATGGAAATGGCAGCATGAAGTCCTTTGGCAAGGCCAGGGAGTGCTCCAGCATAAATCTCCACATCATTCTTGCAGCAGTTTGTCTCCCTGGAGCTGTATGGTCCAGTCCACTCAAGATTTACCCTTCACAACAAGTCACACACAAGGTGGTGCTTATCAGGGAATGAGAACAGGAGAAACTAAAGTTGGTTCACATTTCTATCAGTAGAAGAACTTCTTGCTTTTCTGCTTTGTGTGTTATGACTGTAAAAGTATCTTCATTGGCTTTGACCTAGACTGTGTATGCACAGTTAGCTGGGATTGCTCGTTGGGCTGCTATTTTTACAGTATTTCTAGTTGGGCTCTCCTGTGACTTCCCCACTTCTTCAGATGAACAGTGGCCCTTCTGTTTTCTGGGCCTAAGGGGGAGGAACATTTTTAGCTACTGAGCTACCTTTCTTTCCTGTGCAGAAAGCTTGCTTTCAGTTTTGGAGTTTGCATATTCTTCAGCATCAAGAGGTATCTAGCAACAGTATGTGGTTTTCTGGATTCACTTTCTCTTCAGTATCCTTTGTGGTGTTCTGGTTGTGGGCCTAGATAGGCTCTAACAACTTGATTTGCTATATAAGATAGCAAGTTTATAAGATAGTCTTTTAAAAAGACGTTCGCTCGCATGTGTTCACATGTGACAAATGTTGAGTTTTTTGATATGAAGATAAATTATACACTACAGCTGGACCTCTCTTATTACCCAAGTTAATTAGTGTGGTTTCTTCTTAATAGATGATTTATGACTGTTAGATCATGCCTATGTCCAGGTTAAATACTGTAATCCCCAAATAGAGATAGTACTTGGTTAAGAAAGAATAAATAAAATTATAAGATTTAGCAAATTGTTTCATACTCCCATACCAAATTACTGATCATGATAATTTTAGAGAAAATAGCCAGACTCTCGTGACATGAATGCCTCCTAGAATTCCTCATTCATTGCCAGTGCAGTTGTGTTTGCAAACAGAGGTACTGTGCCTGGCCGCAGGAGCACCAGCTTGGGTGGGGAGAAATGCCCTGTGTGGATGTCAGATGAGGGGAAATCCTTTGGCCTTAGATGGTTTGGGCAGTGAGGGGGAGATGTGATTAAACACAACAGAAGGATGGAGGCTGAGTGGAGAACGTGGAAAGCACTGAAGGCAGGAGGAAGCGGCTGCCCCGAGTCTCGGTGTGCAGAGCAGATTCCCTGTGCCTTGTGGTGGTTAAGCTGCAGCCAAGGTCCCTCCTTCTCGCCTTATAAAATTACCTCTCTCTAAAGCTGAGTGAGTGGCAGAGGTTAAGAACAGGTCATTAACCAGAACCTACAAATAAAGATGAGGAATGGATTGCAGTCAAGGAACTTGGTAGTTGCTATGATGATCTCTGCTGTGTTTTCTGTCTTGTCCATTTATGAAATGCAAGTTTTTTAAGATAGTAAGACCCTAGACCTAGTAGCTTTGGGAGGAAGACTTACTTGGGAGGAAACCCTTGTTTTGAAAAAGATACGATTTATTAACCAGGAATAAAGTGGGATTGTATCATGTCAATGACTTTATTATGCCTGTGGATGCTGCTGATCCAGGGCTAGCTGCTGTTGGCTCAGCCCGTCTCCTGGTGTGCAGCAACCAAATCACATCTTCAGCCGATCGCAGTGTCGGGCTGGGGGCTGGGGATTCTTGGAGGTGAATAGCAGTATAGGGGAAGAGCAATATATGGAACTGTGCAGTGTATTACCCCGCTCTGAGCCTTTTATGCTTGGATCTGTGCCTTTGAACAATAAGGTCTATTTGAATAGGACACTGCAGTTTAACTGGATATAAAGCAACTCTTTCATGTAGCAGCCCTGGTTGCCTTGGCTCTTGGCACTGGTTCACAATGTAGGCAGTGGAAGGATTGAATGCAGAGAGGGCGTAGGGAAAGTGAGTGAGAGGGTTGTTTTGGGGATGGAGGGGACAGATTTGCAAGCCCCTGATCTAAATTTTTTTAGATGTCAGATAAGGTCATTGATGGCCACTGGAACAATTCTGAAGGGGGTTTTGCTGCATGAAATGACAGCAAATGCAGAGCTCGGGGATAGGAGTCTCGTGCAGCCCCCTGCGTGGGCGGGCGAGCCGGGTGCCAGCACAACGCGGGAGCTCGGCCGGCAGCGGGGAAGCTGCTGCTCCCTGGGATACCGCTGCTGCCGGAGCAAGGGGCATGGAAGGGAAGGGAAAGAAGGAAGAAAATTGAATGGGGGGTTGGGATTAGGGTTGGAGGGGAGGATCTGATCCGGGATGGGACCTGGGGAGTCTCCCTGCTCTCTACAATGGGCACTGCAGAGGGGGCTGCTCCATACCCTTAAAGCTGAAAGGAAACATTAAAATAGGCTCTTGGTGTGTGACTGGGAAGGAGAGGGAAGGCTGTTCGTGAGTGTCTTTACAGCTTTAGCATCACGTACCATTCAGTGTTATTTTTTGATGTCCATAGATGGGAGCATCGTTACCAACATAGTTAAGTTCCCGAATGTGGCTTTAACAGACTGCATTTTTTCCCCATCTTGCATGCAACCATAGGGATAAATGTGCTAATCAGTGTTTAAAAAAAATCAGGTGTGGGGGGAGGCGGCTTTGCAGTGCATCCCTTGGCAGCTCTGCAGAGGGGCAGTGCTGCTAGGACGAGCTCAGGGGAGGGGGCACGGCCAGTGCGGCCCTTCCTGCTCCAGCACATCTGACCCGTCCCCCCGCACTGGGGGCTCCGCTTGGCTGGGCTCCCTGTCCTGCTGCTCGGCTCTCGTGCAGCCTCTTGGTTTCTAACAAAATTTGCTTCATCATAAGAATTGTGTCAATATCATCAAGTTGTTTACAGAGGGAGGCAAAGGGGAGGGGGCGCTCCCCGCGCCAGCCTGCATCGGCTCGGCCGCCTCTCCTCCCAGCTCGGAGATGCTCGGTGTGTACGCAGGCATGCTAAGGTCTGTGTAAAACGGGAGCCCGGGGCACTTAATCCTGTATGAGAAACCTGTGATGTGTGTTGCAAATAAACGCGATGCTAAGGCATAATCTGTCGTTTGTTGTTTCTGTTGGGGTGGGGGCAAGTGGGAGGACTGTGCTGCTTTGGGGAAGCAAAGTCGTCCCTCAGCCAGATCCACTTGATGGCTGCACGGCAGCCCCTCACTAAAGCACCCTTTCCCCCTCCCCAGCATTTAGTGAAGGAGAGAACAGAGATACCAGAGCAATTAATCGGTGGGCTAATAAAAAAGTATAAATCCCTAGGGACGATGTGCTGCTAATGCCGGGGAGCTGGCTCAGAAAGCCACCAGGAGGGACGAGCCAGCCCTCCTCTCCTCTCCCCGAGTTGCTGCTGCACTTGGTTCATTCCAGCTGCAGAAGCTCAGAGCCCTCCATGCGGTGGGATTTTCTCCTGGCTAAAAAAAATTGAGGGGGGGAAAAAAAAAAGAAAAAACAAGGTTGACCTGATATTTTTCCCTCCTCTTCCTTTCTCCTCTTCCTCTAGCAGAGTCAAGGACTATCTCAATTGCAAAGGGAGAGAGAAGAGGGGGGGAAAAAAACAGCAACCACCAACCCCCGGCGCACCCCATTCCCACTGCTGTTTGACATGCAACCTTCCTCGGGATGGGACAAGCTGGGATGCAGCTGTGGCTTCAGAAGGAATTGGGGAAAACTAGTGATCTTTGCTCTCATGACGGTGGAAGTGAGCTCCTGGAGCCGGGTTCTGCTGCTGTCTGTGGCGCTGCTGGCTGTCTCGGCAACCGGTAAGTGCAATGGAGATAGCTGGCAACTTTAGGAGTGTTTTTCCTCTTGCTGCTTAGATGTAAAATCCGTGGTTAATCTCCTCTCTGGGGGATGTCAGAGGTGTATGTGTGCATGCACATGTATGCCAGTTCATGCTTCCCGTAGTGATCGATAAGGAGTATGTTTCCTGTTGACCTCTGCAGAAGGCAGTTTTCCTTTATTACGCTCTGGGAGCAACAATTTTAAATGATGGGATAATAAAAGGTGACTTTATTTGGTCTCATTCCCCTTCCTCTGTGGGTCAAATCATTGTGCATAGTTGCTGTACAGTATGTGAGATGACTGTAAAAAATGCCCTCACAGTTCTTTCCCCTTTTTCCCTTGCATTTTAATTCATCATTTCAATACTCTGGTGCTTGCCAATAGCCGATAAAATAATTTTAGGAATGCTTGCACAAGGATGGAAGCACTTCTTTCTTTTCCTCCTGTTCCTTCCAGGTTGATGTGCTCTTATAGATGAGTTCTTATAGATGAGCTCTTCAGCCTCAGCATCATTATTCTTGTGCTTCTTAGTAAATATACCATTACTGACTTGGAAGATAGTAAGACTAGAATTTGGGGGGAGTTTGCTTGTCTCCTCCCCCATTTCTGCAACTCCCCTTGTAGCAGAAGCATATCTAAGTACTGAAGTTTATTTCTGGTGTAAACAGCAAATATTTAGGGACTGTCTTTATGTGTGTGTGGGAGGGGGAGAAAGTGGGAGAGCCAAGTGTTTGGCAGTGTTGTCTTTCAAGAGTGCTGTGCCCCGATTTCCATGAGTTTCTCAGTAACACTTGTCTTTTCTCTGCTACATCCTGGGCAAGAGGAATGTATGTGTGTACATTTGTGTGAATGACATCTGGATTTTTTGAAAAACTTTGTGCTAGCTGAAATGCAACACTGATTTTATTATGTAAGGCAGAATTTCTCCAAGGAGACCCAGAATAATTATCAACTATTCCTCCTCCTGAGGACTCTTGCAGTAGACCTGAGCAGTTTTGCTAACTGGAAGCATCTACTGGAGAAAGGTCTAATATGTACCAAACAACACACAGCTCCTAGATAAGGATCATATTTTGGTGGATATCTTCCTGAATTTTTCTCCTTTCCATTGGAAGCACTTAGTCTGTGGACAGAAGAAACCTTCCCAGGAACTTGTGTTTTGCACTTACAAGTAGAATTGATGTACAGATACCTAAATATGTGTTATGTTGGAATTTACAATGCATTTTTCTGCTCTGCTATCAGTAATTCATATCAGATGTTTGAGGTTTGCTTTCTGTGCCTATTGAGTGTTGAATCCTCTCTGCTCGGTACCCAGCTCCTCACTTTTTTTCCTTTAAAATGGTGTCAGCCCAAGGGTTGAAGGATCAACAACTGTTGTTCCTTCTCTTCTACACATGTAATATCTCTAAAAGCTTTTTGTAGACCTGCTCTATGCTTTTATCTGCACCAGAATTAGAACTATTTGTCAGTGACCCCTCTTTCCTAGTCCCCACGTTCCTGCATGGATTTTGAAGTCTCAGTAGTAATGATTTTGTAAAAAGGGCTCGGATTTGAAATCAGTGGCTTACTGCTAGATGTCCAGTATACAATAAACTTGCCAATTGCTGAATGCACCTGGCTCTTGCCAGTCTGTTATAGTTTTAAGGTCTGATTTCAGACTCGTTTTTGAGAGGCTGGGACTTTCTTCCAGCATCTTAGCTGAGCAAATCATGCACCTCTGCAGAACAAAGTTCAAGTGCTTCGGTTCTAGTCCAGCCTTTCCTGGTGTTTCTTTAGGTAGTAATAACCAAGAGTACCCATAGTGTGGCAGTAGAGCTGTATATATAGGACTATCAGTTAGTAGTTCTAGCCGTCTTAAAAAGAAAGAAATCCTACTCGGTGCATCAGCTCGATTGTGTCAGTTGTCCTGTCGCCTAACGGTGTCCTTTTCAAGAAATGGCTGATTGCTGCAGAGTCTTTCTTCTGAGGGTGCTGTGACTGAAGGCAAGATCGGGTAGCTTCTACTTGTGCAAAGAAGTGATGCGTCTGTAGAGAAGGTTTTGTGTCCTGCTATGCTGAGATTCATTTTTTTTTTAGGGTGTAGGGTAGCAGTGTTTCATCCAGTTTCTCCATTTTGTTTTAGTGCAATAATAATTTGTCAGAATTTAGAGACTTGCAGAGATCACTGAGTTTGTTCTTAGCCGTGATGCTTGTGAGCTGTGCACAGCCTCTTGGAAGTGTTGCGCATATGATTGCAAAATTTTATTTTTGATCGTCAAAACAGGTACTTTAGCAGATGGGAATAGTGCTGTTTCTGCTGTTCCCTAGCTCATTAGCTATGCATATGAACTGGAAGGCATTTGGTGTGTGTATGGGTCAGGCATATATAGATATGCACATACTCAATTTCTTTCAGTGGCCTGTTGCACCTCCTTAAGTCTAGATGCCATTATTCACAGTCTTACTGGGAATGTTCTCTTTTGTACTGGATTATGGAAAGATGCACTGGACTGAAAAATGGTCTAATCATTTAAAACCCATTGTGATTTTCATTTTTCTTCCTGGAAAAGAGTTTGGCAGACTCTTCTGTTGAACAACGGGGGAGAGGGGACACTGTTTATGATATATGTGTGCATATTTAAAAGTCTTACTCCATTCTTTGTCCTAAATCTGCACAGAAGGGTGAGAGATTTGGGGATACTTACCCTGTTGGGGAGCACCTTAACCTGTGAAGCAGACTTGGAGATTGAATGTGACTTCTGTTGAGTGTGATGGTATAAGATGGCAATTAATGGGCTTAAATAGGAGGTATAGTTTTTCATACAGGAAGATGTGATCACATTTGACTATGGCACTTGATGAAACCATGATATTTTATGGCAGTAGCTGAGAATAATTGTTTCCAGCCACGTCCTACTATGAGCACTGAGGTAGTGGGGCTAACAGGGCTAAATGAATGATTCTCATTTACTCATTCATGTCTTGCTATTGCCTCCTGGTACAGGAAGGGAGTCATTTATGGCAAATGTTAAAGGGTGAAGATGAGAAGAAGCTGACAAGATGAGAAGACTTAATCTTTTGCGTAGGATCAGACTGATTTTTGGTGCAGAGAGTGAGCAAAACGAAAGGTTTCATTCGGCCTTGCTGCCTTCCTTGCCCTTCCTTGCCCTTGTGACTGCAGAGGAGAGGGTTGGTGCCTTCTCCATTGGTTTTCAGCCCTTTGCAGCGGGGGAGCACAGTTGATACTCAGATGGCTAGAAGTAGTACCCTGTCTTTCCCTCTCCGTGTGCCTGGCCATGAGAGGGGTGACCAGATGGTCCTCAGGTGTCGCTCGAGTGCAGTAAGATTACCTTTTCATCTCTTTGCAGTGGTGAGGACCCCTGTTAGCCTGCTGGTGTGAATTGGCATGCTTTTCACCATGGGATGTGTTCATGGATAGGAAGAGGTGGAGACAAAAGCCTGGTTCCTTCAGCTGCCAGCCTCAATACTTTGCTGTATTTTGCATCTGAGGTTCCAAAATGGGAGAGCAGGTGCATTAAGACATTGCTGCATGGCAGCTATGGCTCTGTTTCGAGCCTGGGACACTTGTGTCTTACCTCTGCCTTCTCCTTGTCTGTGTTGACTGATAACTTCAGTGGGCACAGGAGGCTTCCCCTTGCCTTGGAGTTGGTCCTTGTCTGTAACTCTGATTTTTTTGTCAGGGCCCCTCAGCACTGCCAAAATACATCTAAGCCTTAAGCCTTTGTTGCCACCATGTCCAATCTTTGTCTTGTCAGATCCCTCCCAGGGACATTTCATATTCAGCTGCTTGATGGGTCCCAGCTGAGCTGGTCTGCGGGGTGGTTGTCTGCTCAGCTGATGCGCGGTGGCTGCCTTCCAGTTGTCTGGGAGTTTCTGTCAAAAGGAGGTACATGTCAAAATGGGCGCGAGGAACACGATGCGGGCAGTCTGCCGCGCAGCCCGGTGGACGTTCCCTGTCGAAGTGGGTTAGGGCTTGGGGTGCAAGTGAGCAGTTGCCCAGGTGATCATTTGTAGTAGCCCTGTTGCAGAGGTGTTTTGCTCTTTGGTAATTACTGCCTCCTTAGTCTATTTGCAAGGACAGGTGGAAAATAATTCCCATGTTCTAAGTTTGCTGTTAACCACTTGTGCTCCAGGAATTTGCAGCTGCTGAATTACTGTTCACCGCTGGCTGCTTGTGCTGCTTCCGGAGAGGCCGATTGTTAGTGAAATGCCAAATTCCACAGCTGCGCTGTTGCCGTCTGCCCTCGTAGCTGTTATGTGGGTGTTGACCAGAGGAAATTGTTATTGTAATGTTAATGGTCAAAGAGGTTTGGGGGAAAGTCAGGCAGCCTGAACTCAATATCATTGATTGTGTAACATCCAGCCATAGCAACAGTCACTTCTGGAGAGTTGATTCAGGGCTGAAGGATGAGCCTGAGCTGTTTGTCAGGTGCAGCCAAGGCTTTTAGCTACCTTTCTAATATAAGGCTACCATAAGAGATGGAGAAGCAGCACAACTCTCTGGGTAGTGCAGGGCAGGATCTGGACTTGAGATGGCATTTTTAAGTGCAGAAAGGCTGGTCTTACAGTTTTGGACATACTGGATCTCACTCATGCCTTTTTCATGTAGCTGTAATTCCATTATCTTCAGCAGAATTCTTTCCTCTGCTTGCTGCAGGGCAAGGGAGGATCTGGTGCATTCTTAGAAGTTTGATCTGACATTTGATGAACAGTTTATGCTGAGTTGGAGGTACAGAAAATGGAAGATCATTTCTTCTGTAACAAAGGCACAATTCAGTGTTCCTTTCCCATTTGATACACTGGAAAATATCAAGAAAAATGTATTTCCTGTATTTCCTTCCAGCAAGGAAATTTTTTCCTCAGAAGGATAATGAAACCTGATAGTCTTCCAAAGCACATGCCATATTTAAAGATGCTTCTCACATGGTGCAGCATCTTGTTTATATCCTCTATTGTTTTTTTTGATCTCCATTATGGAGAGATTAGGTGCTGATTGTGGGCACTGGGCATCTGTCAGCAACCATCCTGCAACGTTTTCAGTGAAGACGAGCAGTATTCAGAGAAGGACTCCAAATGTTAATGGTAAAATAGTGTCTACCTGTTGAAATAATGGGTATTTGAAGGATAGGGAGTTTGTTACTGATGGTGTCAAGGTCTTATTTCTAGTGTTGGATTTAACACGTCAGCATCCTTCTCTGTTCATTGCACCATTGGTTCCTTCAGAGGTACCTTTATTCACATGCTGAAGCTCCAGTTCTGTGTCAGCCTGTGCTGTGATGTTTAAAGCACGTAGCCATTTAAAGGATTGTAAATCAGATGTGTTGCAAATTCTGTACTTCTGCAGAACGCCTTGAAAATGCATTAAAATCTCTCAAGTGGTCCCATGTTGAGGGAACAGTCTGTGAAACACTCCCACCGCTTCAAATGCAGTGTCTTGCTTAAGGCCTGGAGCTAAAGCACAGGAAAACCATTTCAAGGCTCTGGATGTGTTTTTTGCATGAAGCTCTTCTGTCTTGATAGTTGAGACAAGTCGTCTACTTTTTTCAGTGCTAGATAACAGGTCTAGTTTTTCTAGTGTGGCAAGTTTTAGGATTTGAGACAGAATCCTGCAAGGTCTGTGCTGTCTTCATAAATAGTTGAATCGATTCCAGCTTGATCTGACCTTAGGAAGAGCAAATTCACCTCGCAGGAAAGTTAAGTAAGTGCTCCAGAAAACACTGATTTACAAGAGCATCTGTCATTTGTTCTTACTAAGTACTGTGTTTTAAACTAGAAAGCAACATTTTTTTGCTTAGGTATCTGATACTGAGAGCTATTATAGGGAGTTTATTTCCCTCTTTTTTCATGATAGTGGCTAGCAAATTAGACCAAAACAAAAAAACCCAAAACTCTAATTTGAGTCTATGAGTTGATTCAATTCACCCCGTGTTAACTCTTTTATTGAAAACTATGTAGATTGAAGAAGGCAGTTATTGATCTACTTTTGGAATTGAAAAATAAGATTAAATGGAGTATTTGTAAGGTTAAAAATGAGATTTTAAATGAATGGAGAAGCTGAAAAAAAAAAGATGAAATAGTGTTAAGGGTAATGGGAATAAAATCTAAGGCTAATTGTTAGTTATGTATATATGGAGACTCAGAAAGCAGAAACAGTATGTAAATCACTTGGACGTTGCACATGAGTAGATAGATCCACTGTAGCTAGTGGGTATATTTATGTATGAGTCTAGACAGATTAGCACTAACATGAGAATCTTTCTAAATGGGGCCAGAACAAGGTAAAAATAGGTCTGGTTTCATAGTTTCAGGGTATCAATCAGTAACCAAAATAAAACTTGGACACATGGATATATATGATTAGAACGGACATAGTAGTTTTCAATGAGGACTTCAGTTTTGCTCTTGCATAAGAATTTTGCCTTTACGTGGACTCAAATTTTCTATGCAATGCAGCTGCATTTTTTTCTTTTCCATCTATTGATAGTTTCTTAAATACATTTTGTAATTTATTCTCTTAGACTATGTGGCTGTCTTTTTAGTCTCATTGGCAAAATGAATAGTTAATTTTTGTGTAATGTGGGCTTTTAGAGTGACTTTCATTGATCACCCAAGGTGACAAGTAGGCATTAGGTAGTAAATCTCAAGTACAGCAATACTTAAGTGACTGTGAAAGTGCTGTTAATGGAATCAAGTCAAAATTGGATTTATATCCCAACAAAAATTCCCTAGAGAAATTGCCTTCTGTTTGCCTCCCTTTGTAATTTAAATATGGTGATGCAAGCGCAGGCTGCGGTGATACAACTGCTTAGAGTGTGTGGTGTTGATCTCAGAGCACTTGTAAAGGGGTCTGCATGGGCGGACGTGGAAGGCAGGGAGGACGTGCTGGCAGCTTGTGCTGGGCTCAAGCTTATTTCTAAATAAGCAGCTGTATTCACCCAGTGTAGTGATGGAACTGTTAACACTGAGAATTTCAAGGACTGGTATCTTCTAAGTAGGTAGTTGGATGAGAAGAGTTGTAACTGGCTTAAAGATATCTCTTGGGCAAGTCCCAGTCTTGCTAGCCTTGCAAGTACATTGAACTTTATAGATGGACACGTTGCCTCGTATCTAATAATGGGAAATGAAATAGCAGGTACTTTTAAGTTCATTTGCTCATTATGACATTGATCCGGTTAAAAAAAAAAGAATAGAGACCATGCAATATTGAAAATTTATCATGAGGAAATCTTTAAATTAGTCCTTGGCTGTGACTTGTGAGATGGATTTTGCTTTAAGCATTTATTTCACCTTTCTTGCCTTTTTTTACTTTGGCAATAAAGGAGTCCTAAAACCTGAGATGAAAATGATTTTGTATCTGAACACAATGTGTAAGTTATTTAAATGCAAATATTCTTTTACTGGAAAATAATTGAATCACAAATTGAAAAATTTGTTTTGGAGGTAGTAATTAACACCCTATAAATGAAACTGAGTAAGAATTCTGCTTGTGAGTGGACTCAAGTTTGTAGGGGATTGTGCAAATGTTCTTCAATAAATTAGTGTTCTCCTTTTCAGAGACTTTCATTTTGGTTGTGGCCAAATGGCCACACCAAACTTAGGGGAAATTGAGAAAATGTGTCTCTTAAGTGAGGAATTGCAGACATATAGTAGAAAACAGTGTCTGCCCTGTGGAATGTGTCATTGAAGTAGATTTCTGGTCTGGAAGGGGGTAGAAGTGAAAACTTCCTGTTCATTTTACAGATTCAGAGAGAAAATGAGGTAAAGCTTTAAGAAGCACTTGAATCATCCTGAACACTTTAACTGAGTCCTGAACTGCTGGGGCAAAACTTACAGGGATATTTGGGTGCCTAAAAAGTGTATCCTCGCCTAGTGGGGTTTGTAAGAGGATATCGGCTGCAAAATTCAGGTATATTTGTAAAACCTGCAAGGCATTTGTTTGCAATTCTTAATTTCTAAATACGTTTGTAAGTCCACTCTGAACATCTCAATATGAAACAGGATTTGTGGTACTTGAGTGAATGAATGCACTTTGGTTTTTTGAAATAGTGCACCAAGGATTTGCCCAATGTCATGCTGGAAATGCTTGCTGGAGGTGCAGACTGAATCCAGGTCTCCTAAGTTCAGCTTAATGCTTCAATCATATCTTAAACCTTAACTCTTAGTTTAGATAAGTGTGCAAGCTTGCATGGTGTTTGCAGGGCGGTCCTCCAGGGACTGGACAAGGATGCAGCACTTCTCCAACCTGCTTATGTGATGTTCGGGCCCTCCAAAGGAGGCTGATGGCAGTGGCACTCAATTAGAAGGTATTGAGACAACTGAAAGGCTGTGAAGAGAAGTTGCAGGAAAACCCAGTGAGGCTGTTACACTGGAGACAGCATGGAAGAATATGCATTAATTTGCTAATACTTGTGAAGTGCTTTGAAGATGGAAATAGCTCTTTAAGTGCTTGGTATTATTATTGCTGACCATGGCTATGTAGAAAGTCGTAGCACTGAGGGAGCAGTCAAAATTGATTAAGAGACAATTCTGCAAGAGAAGGTTCTGAAGGGAAGAAATTGCATCCCTTGAGAAGAGGCCATTACTGCTGAATGTTGGGATAACTTCTCAGCAGCTGAGCAAATGATTTCAGGTAATGGATGGTCTGTGTTAGATTTCAAGTTTATCAGGAATTGTGCAGCTGAAAACTTCCGCAGCAGAGTTAGACTAATGAGTGTGAGCTTGTGAGGGGTGCAGTTGTTAAGTGTTACAAAACCTTTGTATTAAGCTCTTTGAACATGAAGCTTTGAGCCTTCCTTAGAATTAAGAAAATGGTCTGATGTTCACTGTTCACATAAGACAAATTCAGACTGGAAGGGATTTAGATATGGGGCTGAGGGAATGATGGAGAGAATGGAGAACCCCTCTTGGAAAGGGGAATGCAGTCCCAGCTGTTGCCTTCAGGTGCTGTTTTCCGTGTTGTCCAACCTGTTGGAACCTGCCACATCTGTAGTGCTTGTGTGAAAACGGTGCTCTTGGGGGGACTGGAAACAGGAGGAGGACACTTTCCCTCAGTAAGACTTTAGTCCTTGTTTGATTCCAGGAAATCCCATTCAGGACTGAGGACTTTAAGCAGAAAACTGCTGTTGCTGAGGCTTCAGACGGCACTTCTAGCCTGGGCTGCGGGTCTGGGAGGTGCAGTGCAGAAGCAGGTCGTGGAGGAAGGGAGCAGGACTTGTGTAGAGCCAAGCAGCGGCGTGGTGATGGAGCTGCCAACCACAGCCTGTGGCTTGAGCTGTGTGTTAAGGACAGGATCATGGATTTACGTGGATTCAAAGACGGAAAAAGTCTGAGTATTATTCCTGTGCTTTGGCATTTTACTGCTCATCTGTGTGAGTTTATGCTAGCATTGCCCAAAGGGAATAGTAGTAGCTTTGGAAATGTATACAGTGACCTCTGCATTTATCCCAGTAACTTGTTTAAAAAAATCATTTGAGGTCTTCTCCCATCACGGATCTGTTGGCACTGCAGGCTGGTTTTTGCAGAGGATTGCATCTGCTGAATGCCCGGGGAGCAGGGGAGGTGTTGGGGTGGCTCAGGGCAGTGCAGGCCAAGTGAAAGGGCGATGTTGTTCATGACCCTCCATGTTGCCACGTTACAGAAGGCCAGTCGCAGTCCACAGTAGTGTCAGACTCTTACCAACTGGCCGCTTGGCATTCAAAGAAATACCTGTAATGTGTTTGTTATTTTTTTTTTTTTATTTTTGCTTGCTTTCCTTTTTCCTTGAAGCAAGTCCTGCAGTGGAGGGAAGCGAAGCCAGTGCTGGTGCCTAGCAACAGTGCCTAGCAACGTGGCGGCATCGCTGGGAGGCGGAGGCCCAGGAGCTGCCGGGATGCTAATCAGTGTTGAGAGACCCTGGCACCTCCTTCCCGAGGTGCCTCGAGCTGCCTCCTCTGCCTGGCGCCCTTCAGAGTTCCTTGGATACCTGCAGACAGCTCTGCCCTGCCCGCGGCAAGGCCTCAGATCTGGGGGTTCTGTCTGGGGTTGGGATGACTTCAGAATTCAGGAAGAGGACTACATGGACACCCTATGGATTGGTCATATTTCTGTATGGAGGAGCTGCTGTGCAGTAGTGTGGTGAAGTCCTCTCGTGCAAAATTCATAGTACCTCTGCTTTTAAAAAGAATCTAAGGCTCATTTGGTACAATCAAAAAACAGCCATTCATAAAGAGGATCCTCATGCTCTCACATGAAAACATTTCTCCTTGAGGTCTAATATAGCTGTTTAGAAGAAGAAGAAAATGGGAAAAGAAATCAAGTTTCTTTTTTTGTTTAGCTTTTGGAAACAGCTCAGGCTGTCAGTGAAGATGGGAACCCCTTGTAATTTTTCTGAGACGTTTCTTCAGTCAGGCCTTTGCTGTGCTCAAGTCAGGTAGATGCTTTGCCCACAGGTATGTGGCAGCCTCTGCTCCTGGCAGCTCAGACTTCAGGTATGATCAGCAAACTGCACGGACGAGGGTGGAAGGGAGGTGAGGCAAGTGAGAAGAGCAGAGTTTATTGGGAATGAACCAGTCTTCTGGTTGTGGTACACACCGATGCATCTTGCCCAGGTTTATTCCCCAACAATTCCCGTGACTCATGGTCTCAACCAAATCAGTATTTGCAATGCATAACACTCCACTGCAGAAACAGTGCAAGACTTCTGACTTCTAAGTTGGTGAGATTTGCACTGGGAAGTTGGTCCACTTCTCTTGGGAATGTCTTTGGAAGAGAAGAATAAGAATATGCTTAAAGCAGTGGGAGTTTTGTGGCCAACTGTGGCTGCTTAGTTTGTTTTTCAAGTGTTTGAAACCTTTGACTCCTTTTAGGGTGTTCAGGGTTTGTTTCTTTAAATCTTAATCAGTTAACATATTTCAGCTAAGACTTCTTAAAGCCCTGTTTGTCAGGGCAAGTCCACAGTGCAATGTGAAGTGCAGCCAAGGAGCAGATGTCCCTCATTCTAATGCAAACAAAGGGCGCATGAAATAAGACACTGAGCATCGCTTTTGTCAGAGCACAGAAGTGTGTGTGGGGGCAATGGAGTACAGCAAGGAACTGGAGCAGCGAAAACTCAGTTTCTTGGTTTGGGCTGCTTAATGAAAGGCTGCAGCAGTGGGTGGCCAGTGCTGGGCACATGTGTGAGCCTGGAGAGGAGCAGTGCTCGCTGGGCAGATAAAAGCTGCTCTCGCTGACCGCTGAGAGTGTTGGTAGTGCAAGGCTCCTGCCTGCTGCCCCATGCTGTTCCAGCTTGTCCAGCACAGGGCAAGTCGCATGTTTTTCTTGCTCGTCTGAGACAGGGTGGTCAGTTCATGCTAAATGCTGACAGGAGGAGGGGGGAGCGAGGAGCTTGTGTAGGCCTCTCTGGCATGGACTTGGGGTGGGTGAGTGTGCTTGCGTAGGGCAGCAGAGCGCTGGGGAGCGTCCTCATGGCGCAGGCCGGGCTGCTGTCCCCTCTGGGAGCGGGGCTGGGGGAGGCCGGCTGCAGGCGCCGGGCGCAGCATGGCAGCTCCGTGCGCTGCCTGGCTTCTCTCTTCTCTTACAGATCCTCTGTCAGGCTGGTGCCCCGAGTCTGCCCCAGATTATTGCTGTTCCTCTCAGATCACTTGCCACAACTGCACATGTCATCTCTTGACATAAATCAGCTAGAAAAGGAGGCCAGCGTGGCAGATCTGCACTGGTAACCGTGCTGGTGATGCTCGGTTCTGCTTGAAGCAGGGTAAGCTGTAGGACATTGGCCTTAGTGACAGGATTCCCACTGTTCATTGCTGAAAGCTTCAGGCTTTCCTTTCTTTCTGTGTACATGCCTTGCATCCCCAAACTGGGCTCGGCTGGCTAAGCAGCATCTCTCTAGGTCAGTAGAGCGTGGAAACAATCTCAGCTTTTGTGGCGCAGGCAGAGCCCATCTCCCGGCCTTGTTTCGCACATGCATATTTCAGGAGGCTTCCAGATGAAGCAGTCAATGTGCTCTTTGTCACCGTGCGCGCGGGGAAGATGGCGAGCCTGAGGCTTGGTGGAAAGATAATACGGCATTCTCTGTGTTATGCAGTAATTAGTAATTTGGTAATTAAAGACCCTCATCAGTGCTAGCCAAGCAAAGTTTTCTTTTTTAGACATGTTAATGTTTTCTAGGGATGCATCCAATATCCACTACATTTTGGATGAGATGGCATGTATATGATATGGTGTGTGCATCTCTAAACTAGTGAAACTGAGCTAGAGGAAATAAAATGACATGTTTTTTGAGATATCTTGTGTAAGTATTCAGGAAAATATGTATTCATTAAAGTATCTTAATAAACACAGATATCTCAAATGTTTCCTTTGATACTGCTTATGTTATCAAGCATGCGTTAGAGGGGATTTTCAGATGCTTATTAAAATCAGATGCATTCCTGCTGTGTTCAGCAGTGCATTTTTGCATGGTTTTGTCTATCCATTGGTGTAATGATTCATACATACAGTAGTTCCTTCATAGGAGAGGAGCTGGCTTTGCTGATTATACCATCTCTAATAGTAAAGCTCTCTGTGTGCTGGACATTTATTGGTATCTGGAGCCTTAGTCTGCAGTGCCTCAATCCTGACTCTTGGATCCACATCTGTGCTTGGCCTCAGTCTTGTTCCCATCCTTGCTCCCTTCTCCATGTCTCCTTTGGAACTTTCGTCATGTAATTAGGGAAGGGGAATGACTGGCTAGCAATGTAAATAGAAACGTGTGAGAAGTTACTAGTAAGTTACTGATGTGTTTTCAAGATTTTGCTCGTGTTATTGTAAGCTAGAATGGAATGTGTCTGTGTCCGCAGGATATGAATTTCAGTTTTATTAAGAAAGGGTTTTTACGTTCATACACTTGGTCAAACGGGGAAGAATGATATAAAACAGCAGCATATCTGTGGCTAAGTAACAGTAGCTAGAGAAAATACTGTGTTACTGCCTTAAGGAGAAGACAGCCATGCATCACTGATAGATGATATTGCTGAGAGCAAGTTGGTGCCTGTGATTTGGTATTTGTTCTTTTTGAGGTGTGCAGTGAACATACATCAGTGTTCACTAAATTAGGCTTTGTTTCTGCTGAGAAGCCAGAAGGACCTAAACTTACATTTTAGGAAGCATTTCAGAAATACATTCTACTGCCCCTCTTCAAAATCTGGCATCTTTGATTTACCTGATTTAAACCAGCCATAGGTTTGGCTTGGTAAATTTCCTTAATGGATCGCATGTAGCAGAGGCGATTGTGCCCCAGGAGAGGTTTCCCTGCAAAATCCCAAGTGTTCCCAGTTAGTGTGTTTTATTTCGATGCTTTTCTCCCCTTCCCTCTCTTGCCCAGATGGTCATCTCTTTGGAGACAGGCTGCCCGTCCACTGGACAGTGCCAAACATGATTTTGTCCTTGTCTCAAACCTTAAGTGCTACAGCAATAAAATTACGCTGATGCTTTCATTAAAAAGATATAGCCTCATCATAAGCCACTTTCCAGAATTGAAAATAGTGAGATACCTTGGCAGTGCACTCGGATGCAGAGGCCTTCTCATACTACCAGTAATCACCATGGCAGAATAGGATCTGGTTGTTGATCTGATCCGTTGCAGAAACTGCTCTGTTCCTGTAACCTGGGTAAGGTGTACAGTTTCCTGATGCAGCTCCTGAGTTGGAGGGAATGCTTGGGAGGCCTTGGGAGAACATTGTCCCCTGTCCGATACAAATTACGCTGGAACTTCCCTGCACTGACTGCAGTGTTGTCCACTTAGACCTTTGCATTTGTCATGCTTTTGGGCTGAAGAGATGAAGTGAATGAGTTTTCCAAGTATCGAGAGGAGAAATGCTGTGGTTTCTTGCAATGTACATTAGGCTCCAGGTAGGATTTTTGGCAGTCTAGCTGGAGCTGAGCTAACTCAAACCTGACACCAAGTGATAGAACATACATAAATTCTCTTGGCGGTCCTGGGTCTCTCTTTGATGCCTTCTGACTGTTTTCATCAGTGTCCAATATAAACCAAGTTCCCTACTATTACAGTTGATGAAGAATATATTGCTTTTCAGATTGTCAGCTTTTGGAAAACTAATTTTTGTCTGCAATAAGCAATTTTGTTAGCTATGTTCAAAGCACATCTTGGTCAGAATCACGAACATGCAATTATTTCAGTAGATTGATTTGATATGTTATAGAACTGTGTGCTATTTTTGTATTACATATTTGGATTTCTTCAGCTAGTATCCATTTAAGATGATGTACATTTTTCTGGCCTTTGTTCCTTGCTTTAATCACCAATTATGCAAGAACAGCATAAATTTTTACTGTCTTGTTGCCTTTCATATGACCTTGGAAGTGTTTGGAACATAGTGTCTCTGACCTCAAATGTTTTCTGAACTTCATGCAACATCAGTAGCTTTTGTACCATTGGGAGATACAGCCTCTTTAATTTCCTGATTTCTCTCAATTGTTCTGATGACGTTTACTCACAATTAAAATAAAAATTGTGCAGTAGAGGCAGATTGCATATGCCCACATTGCCTACTGAATGACAGTCTGGGTGAAAAAAAGAGGATGAATTTGTATTTCAGAGAAATGAAGCTCATGGGTCTTTGGCAACCTCCAAGTTATTGAACCAAAGCAGACCTAATTTCACCACTCTGTGCTATGGTAATAATCCCATTCCTGTGCAGCTTCCTGGCACCAGGCTGAGGCATCCTTTCAGTGAACTCTGCAAATAAATGGGCCTGAATGGAGGAGGGAGGGAGGCTTCTCTCGTGTATTATGGATCAACAAAATGCCCTGAGAGAGGCAGATGCCAGGTGCTACAGAAATGTAAAGTACTGTTGTCTGCCTGTGTCCATGGGAATTATGTGCCTAGCCCAGCTTCCTTCCTCTTTGGATTTTGGGTCTGTGCGAACTCACTGATGTAATAAATGTGATACCAGAAGATTTTCTGGATAGTAAATACGATTGACTCTCTTAGATTCCTAAAGGTGCGAGCTTCATCTTGCAGAGACAAGTTCCACTAAGCATTTTTGCACCAAGTAGGTCAATCTAATTATAATTGGCTTTAATGAGCACTACTCTGCAGTTCTTTACCTGTAGCTGCTTGGCACTCAGAAGTACAAATGCCGTTGCTGCCTTTGAAAAAGGCAACCAGAAATCAAAAGAAGTAATTTCTAGTCTGATCCATTTCAACTTGAAAGCCTGGGTTATCTGCATAAACAGGGTAAACAAACCAGCATCAATAAGAGAAGCCAGCGTGATTGCAGGCAGCAATGATCATCGTCAAATACCTGCCACAGGAAAAATTCTGCTCCTGGCTTCACAGCAATTCCCTTGCGAGTGCTGGAACACAGATTTGGTGCTAGTATAAGTTACTGCAGACTGAAACTGGCTCCAAGTTAAATGGTGGGAAGGTAGAATGAAGGGAGGACAAAACTCCCATCTTTAGACTTCTCGTTTCTCTGTTCTCCAAGACCAGGAACTAAGAACAAATTCAATAGAAAGGATCCTGTATGATCTGTTTTGATGGTACGAATATTGTAACTTATAACCCACAATCTCTTGACTTGTATTTCTGTCTTTTTTTTTTTTTCTTTTTTTTTTTTGCCAGCCCAGAACTGCAGTCACATTTTGCAGGGCCCAAATGGGACAATACAGAGTCCAGGCTTTCCATATGGATATCCAAATTATGCAAACTGCACGTGGACAATCACTGCTGAAGAGCAGAACAGGATACAGCTTGTTTTCCAGTCCTTTGCATTAGAGGAAGATTTTGACGTATTATCTATCTACGATGGACTTCCTCAGCAGGGGAATCTGAGAACAAGGTACAGCACTAACAACAAACAGTGATGCTCAACTGTGCTTGAGTTTCTGCTACTGGGATGAGTGTTTTGCTTGGAGCTTTATGCTGTAGTAAATTGGGAGTGCTTTATGAATAGTTCTTGTAACTGTTCTGCTTTTGTATGTTTGCTAAGATTTGAAATGTTTCTCTGAATAGTGATTTATCACAAGGCATTCTAGACAGTTACGGAAGTTGATCAGAAAATGGAGCAGCAGGAAAGGGGAGCAAATGCGCAGAGGAGCTTTCTTCAATCCGAATGAGATCCTCGTAGTGGGAGGAGGGGTGGCTGAAGCAATGCATGTGCGTGCAGGAGGCCTGCATTGCAGTTTGTAGTTCTGCTAAACACCTTACGGGTACCTTTGGGTAACTGCCTAGTTTGTGATCAGCCTGCCAGTTGGGCAGGGAGTGCTCACATCTGTCTGTGCTCTCACCTCTCTGGGAGTGAGGAGTTATCAGGTAATAAATGTTAGTATGAAGCCTCTGCATGGGTGCTGATCTTAGAAGCTTTCTAGTATGATCTTAATATTAGTAATAAGTTAAATAGACTAATTATGGAAAATAATATATTGCTACTACAGCAATTGTTACGGGATATATTCGACTTGGGCATTTGAAGGCCTTTGCTTGAGGTGCACGTAAAGTCATGATGGTGAGTTGTGACATGATTGCAGTTTCCTGGGATGATAAATTGCAGCTCATGTCTAATGTATTTGTAAAGTATTCAAAAATAATGTAAAAAACTAAGTTTCAAGAAGTAGCAACTTCAAAAACATGGAACTTGCTGCTCTGTGCTGGTTGGTGTCCCACCTCTTTGTTCAGCTAATTTTTTGTACATCAATCTTGCCTCATTAAACTCTGTAGCTATTGCTCAACATTGGCCTTTCTTCTTTTCTCTTTCTTTTTCCTTTGGCTATCAATTTTATGTTTTTTTTTTCTCAGACTGCTTTCCAAATGCACTCCATTCATCATCAAGTGCAGCACTCGAAGATGGATGACCATGCGTCATTCATCAGGACTCCTGCTACCACGAGGCAGGCCACAGCCAGGCGGTGCGAAGGGAGGGAGGAAACCTGCTGCTCTGGGGAGAAGGAAGCTGTCTTGTTGAGGGTAATTAAGGCCTATCAGCAAAGCAGTTAGGAAGAAGACAGGAGCCATATCTCTCTGCTTCTCCCACCGTGTTTGTTCCTCCTCCCTCCTGCCCTCCAGCCTTTAACTGTTGCACCCATTTTAATAAGCAGCAAGTCTTTTTAAATAAAGAAATTGGAGCTCTCCACATAGTGAGCTGGGTTCTTCAGGTGATGCTCAATGAAGACATGAATAAGGTGAGGGAACTTGGGCAACTGTGCAGCTGGAAAGCAGCTTTGCGGAGAAGGACCTGGGAGTCAGAAGACATGTTGAACACGAGCCAGCAGTGTCTCTGCTTTACTGAGAAAATAGAATGATCCTGGTGGAAATGAGAGGATTATTAACTGTTGGTTAAGTTCACTTGTGTTAAGGGATGGAGAATGGTTAGATTCCTTCAAACTGCTGCTCCACTGAAGCCAGACATTACTGAGATCTCCTGTAGCCTGGTCTGTCAATGTCATGTCTGTGCCTTTCTGAGAAGGGGTTAATAATTCTGTTCCTCCTGTGTTGGCAAACACCCTATTCTGTTACCATTTAATGTGGTGTGAAAGTTCCCTAATAGAATAAGAGCGAACTTAATCCAATGAGACATTTGCTAATAAACTGCTTGACTGTATATTAGGGGATTTGCATTGTGTGTTTGTGATGAGTATGTGAATATTAGATGCGTTTCAGTGTCTTAATTTAGCTATCCAGGACTCTTGTCATCTTTCAGTGCCAGCACTTTGCCTTGTTTGCTGAAATCTGAGTTTGTTTCCAAGTCTTCACTTGAGCTTCTCACAGATAACTCTGCTTTCTCCTGCTGCTATACACTGGCTTTCAGCAGAGACCGTTACAGCAGAATCTTCTTTGGCTGCAGATAGAGTGATGACTTACAGATGGTTTTTTTCCCCCCTTGAGTAGGAGAGCTGTGTCTTTCCAGCAGTTTGGATGAGATTTATAACTACCTGCAGTGTCTGCGTGTGATTCCCTTCTCTTGAGCAGTGTAAAGTAGAGCAAACTCTGCCAGACGTCCATCCTTCAAGTTCCTAAATATTGTGAGCTGCCCGTGAGATCAGAGGGACATGTGTGGATATGTGAACTGGAGGCTGCAGCTGCTCAGGATCACCCTTGTGTGCTCCCTTGTGCCTTGCTGAGCATCCATGGTAAGAGGCTGCTCCAGGCAGGGTATTATTCAGAATTACTATTATCCAGGCCTGTTACGTAGAATTGAATAGTAGATCTCTTCACTTCCCACAGACTGTGCTGGGAGCCCTGTTTTTTTTGCCTTGTCAACACAAAGCCACCCAGACCCATGTACTCAGTATCAGAAGCATTTGCATCTCATTAAACCAGAAAGATAATTTACCAAAAGGTGGTCTAAAGAAAGCTGCAGTGTGTGAATGCAGTTTATTTTGAGTAAGCTCTTTGGATAAACACCCCTTGGATAAAGCTCAGCCTGAAGAGTTTAAGCCATATGTTGTTATCCGTACTACAGCAGTACATAGAGGTCCCCATTGGCAGTAGAGCTCCACAGTGCTTTGTTCTGACACTCTGGATTTATGCTCAGATTCGGACTAGTCTGTTTAGAAAGTGGAGTTTGTTTCTGTTCCGAAGGATGACGGAAGAGCATTCAGAGCAGCATTACCCTTGCGCTGCTGCGTCTTTAAACTATACAGGCTCTTTGCTATTTTTACTTGACTGAAAAGTTAAAATATTTTGCTTGATCTTAATGCTATGTGATACTACTGATAGGAGATGAATTCATCCTTGCAGTGACCTGTTTACAGATAGAGAAATACTGTGTCTTGGCTTTTTTTCTTGTTGCTACCTGTCTGATTACAGTTCAAAAAATGGTTTGGGGGACTTGTATCCAACTTCATAATGGAGGGGGAAAGTAAAGGAGAAATCCCTCCACGCAATGTGCCCCTGCTTGCAAAGGTGCAAAGCTGACATCAAGTGACCTCTGAAGCTCTGGTTGCACCCACTGAAGGATCCAGGCTGCGTAAATTCACTTGCTAGTAAATAGCAGCAGTTTATCTGTTCTGTCTGGTCAGTTGAAAATACCTCTGCTCGGGTCACTTTTATTTCTCATGCAGATCATGCATGCAAGGCATGATGTTCTTGGTTTGCAGATGAGGAAATGGAAATAGAGGCTGAATGCATGAGGCTGGCTGGGATTTATAATAATGTGATGACAGGGCAGGCGTGTGGATTCCTGCAGTTTAACAGGGCTTGTGCTGTGTTGATGCTGCAAGGAGGGATATTGGATTTGCTGGAATTGGCTCTGTGCTGTGTTGACTAAGGCTTCCAGAAATTCCTGGAGGAGTAGCATTTGTCTGCTGACGTTAGGCAGAACTCTTAGGTTAGGATTTTCTGTTGAGTCACCTTTAGTCACATACTACAGTCCTTTGTAGTTAGCTCAGGTGTTCAAGGTGACTGCGGTTCTTTTTACTACGGGTAAGGATAAATGAATAAAACCGAACAGTGGGCCAGCTAAAGCCTCCTGTCATCCCTAGTCAGCTTCAGAATCCTCCCTCCTTTGCCCTTTAGCAGAGTCTTTTGTCGCTTTGCATTAACTCCCTGGAAATAAAATAAGCATATATTCAGGCGCTCTGCTGTTTGGAATAAAGTATGTGCAATTTTATTTCTGAGAGGATACTCATTTCAGCAGCTCCAGCAGCATTAAGGGCCCTTTGCCAGTGGTCCTGTCATAGTGTTCTGGGGAAGTGCTGAATATTTCAGCTTTGCCTGTGAGGTAATTGATGGAAGCAGATCTGAGTGTCCATAAGAGCTAATGGGGTTAATGCAGCTGCAGCTGGGGCTGTTCCATTTTGACAGACTGTATTCAGTTTTTCCTTACTAGGACAGTGCTTATCAGGATGAGGGATCAGAGCTAATAATTGGGGTGGGAGAGTTTTCCTCTGCAACTGTGCTGAGTACAACAGGTTTAAGATAAGGCTTGAGGCTGATTTGGCCAGTTAAACAGATGGAGAAATAGTGTGGCTGAGCAGCTTGGTTTAATAGTGGAAGGAGCTGCTCTCTCATGGCATTACTTGGATTGTATAAGAAAAGTTATTTGTTGTGGCACCTTCCCATGTGCAGTAGCCTGTACAATCCTGCTATAACAGGATCTTACTGAAAACTGGAGTCTTTTATTCATGCCACTGAATAAATATTAATTGGGGAGGTAATTTCCTTCCTGGTGATTTTTCAGCCTTTTGTCTGTGAGACTGGAATTTCTTCCAGGTAGGACTATTCCCTGCTGTGTTTAGTGCTGGGGGCTGGCTGCTGTTACTGCACCTTGAGGCGTTGGTGGTTCACAAATAATGATCTGTTCTTAGAATTGCTTTTGTGCTCTGTTTTCTCTTTAAGTTGTCAAAGAGCCATGTTAATGGGTAAAATCTAATGGTAAACCTTGACAGCGACTCTTCCTTTATATTAAGGTATGCTGGGTATAAAAAGACTTCCTATAATTAGTATCCAATAGATTTAATTAAGACTGAACTGGAATATTCTGTTTTTGATAAGTCTGTGAGAACTGAATGTCACTAGTAATTGAGGTAGATTCTAAAGGTAGGTTTTAAAAACGTGGAAATTCTGGATGGTGAGATGATGGCCTTGATCTTCCAGCAACGGAGCTACTCCCCAGCAGTAGGGTAGGATTTCTCATGTTCTAGGTTGCTGGGCACGTGGAGAAGGTGCAGGTGTCCCCAGAGAAGGGGAGGGAACTGCCTGAGGCTGCCCAGGGCATTGGTAGCTGCCCAGTTCCAGTGTTCCTGGACTAGTATCATGAAAAGGTACTGACTTCCTTACTATAGAATGAGGTCCTCAGCAATCGTTTCACTTGGTAGCAGATCCTGCCGTCCGTTAACACCAAGATCCCTGCTTCCTTCATCGCTGAGGAGTGGGTGCCCTGCCCAGGGCAGGCAGGGGCAGTGGGCTGTGCGCCATGCGTGGGCACAGGGAAATGCCAGCTGTAGGATGAGCTCCTAAGGTTGTGTTTTAGAAGTTGAATATGATTTGCAGAATGTTTAAAAGGCTTCAAATGGCGGGTTTGTTTGCTAGAGTAGGAAGGAGAGAGTACAGGCTCAGAAGTTCACAGCTATGACTTTAATGCCCCTTTCTGAAAGGAGGGCAATATGTGCACTGCTGGTATCTTTTGAATGCAGGGAGTCTTTAGCTCAATGGAATAGCTGTATCTCTGTTCTAAGCTCTGACCTTGAGAGTTTCCAAGCAAAGCACCTTTTCCATTTGTGTGTATCTCCCTTTTATCAAAATTAATGAAAGTCCGCGGGAGGTGCTACAGTCTTACAAGCTCATTGGAGATGCAGTGAAGTTGCAGAGTGCTAGTACTTGCAATCTGGAATAGAAAATTCACAAATCCCTAGTGCCCATTGAGTCCAATTTGTTGCCCTGCGGTGGGGCTGCCGAGGGCGTCAGGTTCCCTCCGGGTGCCACAGACCTGGCTTTGGTTTGCTGCAAGAGCAGCGGCTGCCATTGTGCCTTTTTCTTCATAAAGAATGTAATTGTCTTTGCGGTTCTGTAGCTGTCTCAGAAGCATGAAGGCTTGTGCTATCCAAAGATGCGATTATTGTCCTTCCACATTTAACTGTTTTGTAACAGCCCAATAGCTGGTTAGTAGTATTATACTGCAATAAAAGGTGTAGTAAGAATGCATATCCTTTCATTTGGTATTACATTGTCACAGGACCACATGTTAAATTGAAGTGTGAAATGCTTTTGTTCTGCCCAGTATTTCTTTAATATAATAGTTTGCGAGTGTTGAAATCGGGGCCTTCAACTCTGGAGGTGCTTGGCAAGGTGGCGGCTGAAGTGTTTACTGTTCCCATTCTGGTGGCAGCTCGAGTCTAGAGCAACAAGACAAATGAATAACATGGGATCAAGCAGTGCACGCAGGTCAGAGAGGCAGAACCATGGGATTCGTTTCAGCATTTTTTCCCCATCATCCAACACATCTAAAAATGAAATTTTTGATTAACCTCTGACTGCGAGGGACAGCTTGTATTGTTTTGTATTTATTCCATGTGGGTGATTCTTTTTAATTTCAGCAGCTTTGTAGAAACGGATCTGCTGGATAGAATGTAAATTTCTGCTCTTTGGTTTTTATTCATTGTCATTAATTTTATTCAGTTATAGATTCAGTCCTCGAGGAGTTGCTGTGGCTCAGATACCGTTACGTTGTGCTGTGAGTTTGCAGTCCACATGGGAGCAGCCCGTGCGGAGCAGAGCGGCCCTCGTGGAGCAGCGTTGCCCTTGCGCTGCCTTCCCCTGCTCTGGGGCTGGTGTCCCACCTGCGGGTCCAATTCTGCTCCTTCTTCCTTGCCCCTTCCCCTTACATAACTTTACCTATTGGATGTTAAAGAAACCCAGAGGGAAGTTTTCTACCTTGTTATGTGGCTCTGTGCTTATTCTGTTGGTTATTGAACAGTGAGGCCCTTGTTCAGCTGCTGCTCATGGACAGTGATGTTTTTTAGCATTCCTTGGTCTTTCAGTGTTTGGGTCTCAGTGGGAAATAATCATCCCTTCCTCCTGAGGATTTATGATGAAATCCCTCAGTCTGTTAAGTTGTGAAGTTAAGTTTGATGATGGAGTATTGCTTGGGGGGAAACCTGGCCTCACCACAAAGTGCAGGAGTCTTGAAGTTGATTTATTCCTAGGGCATCAGGCAAAGGCATGCTGCTTCATTATCAGGCTGACATTCAGCGTCCTTGTTTTGTACCTCTCTCTAGTTCTTGTACACAAACATATTTACTGGTGGGAACATGACAGAAATTAAGTAATATTGCTTAATTTACAGGTCTTTAATAATAAAAAAAGTGAAGACAGGCAGTTTTCAGCTCTGGGAACTACTGGCCGCACCACAGCATTTGAGAAGTGCTGGTGACTTACGTCTTGCTGTCAGTCCCATTTTGCAATACCTGTGACTGCTGCAGGTCTGATGCTCGGCCCCTGAGCTGCAGGAGTGGATGAGCTCTCAAACCTGAGTGATGCCCTCAGACGTTTGAGGCTTCCGAGCATCTCTTCAAGGCTTCTGGGTCATTGGGATTACATAGAGGGAACTGGGGCCCAAAGGGAAGGCCCACTTAAATGGGATGCCCCAAGGCATTTGGAAGCTCCAGGCAGATGCGGCTGCTTGGCTGGGGAGCTGCTGCTTTCAGCACTGTGATTTCAAAGCTGCTTCCCAAGAGGGCAAGCTCAGAGGACTTGGAAAGCTGTTCTGGTAAGGAATGCTGCGAGCCTTAGAATGCCCTTATTTACTTTACCTTTCTTGTATTTAAAGCTATTTTGAACATGCGTGTCTGCTTGTATTCGAGACTTCCCAGGCCATCGGGCACTCTTCCTGCGCAGCACGCGGCAGGGCAGGCAGCGCTGCTGCTGCCTCATGCCAATACTGGGATATTCACATCGCTCCTGCTATGGTAACACTGCCTTGTTGCTCACTGACTGCCTTTCTTTTTGGCAGAATTTGAGCCCTGTGAGAGTAGCAGGGGGTTCTGAGAAGTTATTTTCCCATTTATTGAATTTCACACCCCTGATGATTTTTTTTGTTTTGTTTTCTGAGGAAAGCCAGAAAATAACCTAGAACTGCCAAGTTTTGAATTGTCATTCCTCAACCTGCCTTGGCTTTTGTCCCTGCTTGGCCTCATTGACTCGGAACGTCAGCTCAGCTTCCCTCAAGAAGTTGCTAGAATTTGCTGAACCTTTGGGAGAGTTCTTTTTCTTTGGGGATTTTAATATTTCAACAGGGAATATGGATGCCAAAAATTCTCAAATATTTGCTAGCATCTTATTAGCTACCTGACAGAGTGAAACGAACGTGGAAGGGACGTGATAATTTTGAAGTCTGTGATCTTACTCTTTTGCATTTGATGAAGAAAATGAAATTAATTTTGATTTGATGCTCAGTAGCAGTTGACAGCTTGAGAACCACGATGGCCTCATATTTGAGGTGGCTGTAGAGGCCTTAGACCCTATAAATAATCCGATTTCAGTGGGAATTGACCTCAGTCCATTTAAATGAGTGGAGAAATCCATGTGCAGTGGAGTCTGAGCCACATGACTATCCCAATCCAGGATTAGTTGATGAAGCCTCTGTCAAGAGTCAGGCAGGTACGTGAAGGAGTCTGTAGCCCGAGGAAGTGTGCTTGGCATGGAGAGGAAAGTGGAGTCGGTTCTTAAATCATCCTGGCAAATAGGGCTGCTCCATGTGCGACTGAGATGAACTACTTGCACCAGTCTGTGTCCTCACATGCCAGAGGTGCCCCATGGAGCCGTGCACCTAGCGCTGGACATGCACTCAGGCGAGTCAGTAGTTTGGTTTCATCATCCTCATGAGCCCCTTCAGCAGCTTCATCACTGCAAGCTTTTCTCCAAGTTTTCCTGAGGCTTAAATTCAGGTCTGCTTATGGTAGACAAAGCACTAAGGGTTCCCATTGCAGGGATTTACTTTCCAGTCAACACAAGCTTTTGGCTTAATGTACTTATTTTGTGTGTTTTTGTAACAAATCCTGTTTATGTCAATAAAACCACTCAAACATTTGTGTCTTTACAGACATAGCAACTTCTATTCTGTGCTGGGCTGTGAAATGTTAGAGTCATTCTCTTGGCAAATATTGATTGAGGAGTGAATTTAAGGGACAGAGGAAGATAGTGTATCTAAAAATTAAAGAGCTTTATTACAGTCCTGGTAAGAAAAATATATAGTAATACATGTCAGAGGGAGCCAACTGATGGTATTATTTAAAAACAACTTAATTATCAACCAGCTGGGCAGATGGGAAAATTGAAAAGTGACATGGAATAGAATGGGACATGTGGCCCTGGCTGGCAGCAAAGTAGATTGGAATTGCTTTGTGAAATACGAACAGAAAATATATAAGGAGTTATTGGTGCTATTGCTTGCAAAATGCATGTGATTGAAGGTGTTTTTTTAAGGATCTGTTTGTAGCTTGATTCACAATTTAAAAACAGCTTGGTTTTGAGCTTAAAATGTTCCAACATTTTGAGTAAATCTGCATTATCTCTGCCATGCTTGAAATGAGTTATTCTTTGCACCAAGTGTGCCTTGTGCATAGCATTAAATGAAGTGATAAATAAAAGCATGGACTGAGTGGAGATCATGGCAATGGAGAGGTCAAGCTCCTCTATCTAGAGGGCATTGCCCTTCCTGCTCTCCAGCCCTGTGCGTTTTGGACTCCTGTGCCCCAGGCAGATTTGACAGAGTCGATGGAGTTTTGGGGACAGTGAGTTGCTGGTTGGGTGGCTGTGGACAGGAGGGTCAAGAAGAGCTGCAGCACTTGTGTGCATGGGGGGAGTCTCCGTGATGCTTCTGCTCAGCAAATTCCCTGTGCCTCCCAATCCTTCCATCCTGTGGGCCTGGCCGCATCCTGCCAGGAGAACACCCGCTGGAAACCCGCCTGCTGGGCCATGCTGTGTCTGCAGAGCCAGGTCCTCAAACACGCTTGTGCCGTGAACACCTGTTGAAAACCAAGACTGGCTGTTTTCCTTGATAAACATTTTGTTTCTTTTGTTGGAGTTAATTTGTCTTTGCAGCAAGTGGAAGGATTAAATTAATCAGGAGAACGTGGAATTAATGCCAGTGAACTAAGACAAATGGCTTCCAAAATTTAAATTGAAACTTCTGCTTGTGTCATTACAGTATCATTAGAAGCTGGTTGAGTGTGTTTTGTCCAGAGCACCATTACAGCTTTACAGGGTTTGAAATTAAAGGGCAACTGTCTTAAGTAACACCAGAGAGTTCTGCCTTGCAGGCAGCACTGGCTTTTATGCTTTCTGCAGCCAGCACGGTCTGGAATTGTCCTCGGCTTGTGCCCTGCCTGCTCTCTTTGGTGATTAATGAGGGCTTTCAGGGCATCAGTTACTCTGCCAATATGCTTAAAAAAAATCCAAGCTAACAAATCTCATTGTAATGGCTTGTTTCGTTAATAAAACAATACAGGAAGGGAGGAAAAAACATTGACAAAATCTCCTGGGAGAAAAAGGTTCTGAAAAAGACAAGTCTGTGAGAAAATGTGCATGGTGACTTGGCTCTCTCCTCCAAAGGAGGGGTAGTTCATGCACATGTAGTATTGAAAAAGGGAGAAAAATCTGCACATTTCGTGCTGTGGGAAGAATCAGACATGTGAATGAGGCAGGAGTCACTAAGCAGTTGCAGAGGAGAAGGCAGGGAGGAAGCAGCAGCGCGATCCCTAGGACTGCAGGTGCTGCAGGAATTCTGTGCTGGAGCTTCGCTGTCCTTTTGCCAGAGAGATGCATGTCCCGAGTACCGCTTCCCTAGAGCAGTCTGAGCTGGTGATGTCTTGTCCCTTCCTCTCCAGACACAGAACAACTTTATTTCTCTTTTTCTGATTCTGCTCCTGCCCGCCCTTTGGCTTGAAAAGATTCAGCTTGATGTTGTCCTGGGCTAGTGTGACAGGCAGGAGTGTCAGTGCGTTCCTCTGGGCCCTTGTTGTTTTACCTATACATGGTGAGGAGAGCGGTTCATTTGGGGGGAGTTCTTTTTAATAGACACCTTGAAATTGCATGCATGGAAAAATCACTGGAGTATGATGTAGTGTAATTTAATGCTGGGTTAAATGATGCAATCCAAAGCGTTTTCATTAGATGTTCTGAGACACTTCTCTAGCATTTATGCTTTAAATGCTGTTGGATTGCCAGCTGCAATAACTATTTTGATTGCAGTCTGAGCTGATGGTGGGCATCCTACCAGAAAAATAATGTGTTCTGTTTTAATTATGACACCTGCACTCCAAAATGGAAGCCTGCGTCACTGTACATGGTACAGTTGTACTTGATACAGTGAAAGACATAACGTGCATGTCTTAGAAGGACCTGATGGGGGATTGCTCTGGCTGGCAAAGAAAGAATTTACGTGGAGAATATAGGATTTCTGTGTTTTGGTTTGGATGTTTTGGTTTTTGTATCTTGTTTTGCCATACTGCGATGCCAGGACAAGCTCACGGAGCAGTATTTCTGGCATTGGTTTAGCTTGGCTCATTGCAGTGATAGCAGAGATAAGTGAGTGCAAAACATATTGAAATCTCAGGCAGTGTTGGCCCCGGGCAGCGTGAGGGGGTAACTCACATATCGTCATCTCAAATGGGCAGGGGGTGACCTTGTCGTACGGCAGGGAGTTCCCTCAGTCCCTGCTTCTGTGTTTGTGTTCAGACAGTTACCAGGCACTGCAGATTCTGAATTCCTGTCCTTGGTAATGGCAGGCAAGAATTTAACATGAATGGTCTAAAAAAAAAAAAAAAAATTTATGTAAATCTGTTACGTAAATCACCTTAGCTAAGTGCAAGGTGAAGGATTATAAGTTATAAAACTGTAGTTGTTTAGCAGGAATGCACATGAGCTGTTCTTGGACTGTCAATATAGTATCAGGGATTTAGTGTCTGGGATCGTAGAACAGCAGCTTACCAAGCAAAATTAACACTTACTGTTTAGCTCTGAGAGCTGCTTTGCAAGGGAGGGGAGGGGAGGAAGAACAGCTGCCAGGGGCTGGGTTCAGGCCTGTCGTCTCTGGCCGTGTCCTGGGCTCATCGATGCCTTCTGCAGTTCTGTTTTGGACTCGTTTGTGGGCAGCTCTCTGCGCTCCCTACAGCCCGCTGAGTGGGTGACATTGTGCAAACTAGCGTGGGCTTCATTTCCCTCCGCGAGGAAGGGACGAGGGATCCCTGTAACACTACGATGCAGTGTGACAAGTGCTGCTCTTAGGTGGTTCTTGCAGGCTCAGTGCGAAGATTCCCAGAGTTTTCATTCAAACCATTTCCTTTGTATAACCACGGAGCAAATGCTCTTTCGAGACAGCTGCCCTAATAATCTTCAGTTAATTGGTAATATCAGTTTTACTGCCTGCTCTCTCCTGCTATTTTAGATTAAGTGTTCAATTTAACGTGGTTTGTGTAATGATGGAGACCCTTACCTAATCCCTTTATTCCAAGGGATTTCGGAATGTATTGTAAATGTTATCGTGTGATGTCTTAGGCTCACTCAGACTTCAACCATTCCTCCCTTTTCGTGGATAGGTGAAGCTGATGCAGCTTGGGGGCTGCTCGGAGACCCCGGAGCTGCTTGAACCAGGGTCCGCAGGCTGCGCTGCTGCCTGCACCGCTCTGCCGGCTGCGAGGGCAGCAGGCCCTGGGCAGCACCCAGGCTGCTGGTGCAGGAGGTGGAGCACAGAGGATACTTCAACACGTTATCAATGAGGAAATGTATTCACAAGCACTCTGGCAAATGGGGATGTGTTAAGGTCTTGCTCTGGGTCATATAAGCAGTGAGGATGCTTTGTCTAGCACTAGCCGAACACCTCAGTCAAACTGTACCAGTCCGTGTTGCTTTTTTTACGTTCAGATGTGGTGTGTTGGCCAGAGTGGCAGTGGCTCCACTCTGTGCAACTTCTCTGTGTAACTGGCTGCAAACGTAACCTTCCTCTTGGTTTCTTCCAGGCTGACGGGTTTCCAGCTGCCGGCTCCTGTTGTGAGTACCGGGGTGGTGCTGTCCCTGTGGCTTGTGAGTGATTACGCAGTCAGTGCTCAAGGCTTCCAGGCAAGCTACGAAGGTAAGTCTGCCCCATTCAGAAATTGTAGTTTAGATTTTACCTGTGTCTGACTTAACGGTAGGACGTGAGCAATATCTTTTTGTCAGAAAGAATCGTATGTGACAGCCTGGTGGCTTCAGCAGGTCATGTCTTGCAGCTCCCGTTCTTGACCTCCTAGGATGGACGTGAACTTGTATACCGTGATAAAGGATTGTTTAATGGCACGTGGCATCCTGCTTCTGCACTTTGAGGGGTGTTGCTGTTTTTTCTGGTGATGATAACTCTAGTCTTGTAACCTCTGCCACTGTGAGCCTTGCTGGGGCTTAGCCAAAGAGCTCCTGCTTTTTGCAGTTAATTCCTTTCAGGTTTGTCTTCCATGTGAAAGTCATTGCTCTGTCACTTTGCACAGCTTTCCCATGTTCTGTCTTACCTGAAGATTCAGTTTGTTACATATTGCATGTGTGTTTTTTTTATCACAGGGATCTCAGCTCTGTAGTCCTTTTGCCATTCATTATGAATGTTAGAAGTTTATTATTACTAATTACAGTAATAAAGGAATTACAGCAAAATATGACAAGCATTTGTAGACTAGAGTGCATTCCGACTGAAGAGATGTCCGGTCTGCTGTAGAAGCTAAATGCAGTGTAAAGTCTTCAGGATGAGACAAGCAGAGGTTCACTAAAGCAGCAGGTAGGGTATGTTTGCTGCGGGAGAGTGGTGAGTTCTGCTGTGAGGCCAGGTGTGCAGAACATCTGGAACGTATTAGAGATGAGTCCCTCTCCCCAGATAGACTTTTCTCCTTTAAAAATGACAGCTCGAAATCCTGTTACTGGATCGTCGTCTCCCAGGGGGTACTTCAGTTGGAAGAAGGGCTGTTGCCATAACAAGAAGACAGAAAAGAGTTTAAGGATGCTGTATTTCAAGAAGGGAAATGATGTTCAGTGTGATTAGATAATCTATTTAAAAGCATAAATCGTGCCATCTTGTTGTACTTTTCCTGTATTTTCTTACTTCCTCTGCTCTGTAAGGACCAAAAAAAAAAAATAGGACTGGGTGAGTAGCCCGGAATATACCAGAGATCCAAAAGAGGTTTTTGGAGTGTATCTTCCAGGATGACATATGCAAAACTTAACCTAAATGATAGGGAGCACTGGTGCAAGCTAAGCGGTGGATGCTGGGGCTCTGAGCCTCTGCACACAAGCTACTGTTTGGACTATTGTTAGTTAAGAGCAGAGGAGGAGATAACTGTGCTTTGGATCAAAGGGAACACGCCATTGCTGTAATGCTGTTTCTGTTCATTGGTAATCTGCGACTTCGTGAATAGCTTGTGATTCGATAATTCATGTTTAAAGGCAGAACAGTGCATCAGAGCTCTTAACTGTAAATGGCTCCTTTATGATCTGCTATCAAACCATATTCATTACTCTCCTCCCTTTCAGCAATCAATGGGAAATGCACCTAAAGAAGCAGTATTTTAAAACAGAAACAAAATATCTCTTTTTATAAAGGACAGGAACAACTTTTGTAGATGTTCCTAGAACGTTGTTTGCACTGATGTCTACTTCTAGTCAAGTTCTTCCAAACTTTTCTTGTTAGTGTGATATTGCACAATAAAATCCCTTTAACAAGCGAGTTCTTGCAAAGCAAGCAACACAGATGTTTCCTGCTTGCACCTTTCTATATGTTTCTTCATTTCTGTTTATATAGACACACACTGACTCTAAAGGGGCGCTGGGGTGTAGTGATAGCAGCATGAAGCGCGTATGGCGTTCAGCCGCTAGCACGGGCAGAGCAGATGATTGCTGCATCTTTGTTTTCACGCGTGCTCGTACAGTAAAGCATAAAATAACCGTGGAAATAAATCATGATATCACATAATATAGCTTAGTCTTCAGCATTGTCTAGATCCTAAACCGATGATCTCCAAACAATTACTGTCCCCACTTAACAGATTGGAGAAATCTCAGCACTTAGACGACTTGGAAATTGTCCTAGCGGAAAGAAGGGCAAATCCGTGAAGTGGAATCCAGAACCCCTTTCATTTAAATGGACTGCTGTGGTGTGAAGGAAAAGAATTATTTAAAGGATTCTTTTACTAAATATAAGCAGTGCTTATGAAGCTTCATTTCAAAATGTACAATTTAGAAAATATTGAAATTACGTGTATTCATGCTTACAGCATTCTTAAATTTGTTTTTTCTACTAAACTATCCCTTGAATTCAACATGATTTCACAATTAGCCTTGTTCACCCTCAGACTGTTGTATTTTTTTGTATGCGACTAAATTATTCTTTCCCAAAATACCGACCAGCTGCTACAGAGTCTTGCATTTCAACTGCAGGAGAATGTCTAAACGAACACAGCTATAAATAATCGAAGCTAAAAATTCACAAGGTTGTGATGCTAACTTTCTCATGTTGTGAAAAATATTCCTTAATTTCATGTACAAAAATGCATAATGCTTCTGTTTTCGCTTCTCCAAAAGATATTTGTGAGGCTAATATTAAGTTTTGTGCCTGAGATTACAGTGTGCAATTAATTGCAATCACTGCTGCTGTGCACTTGGTGAATACAGGGGACGGTGGCATTTAGAATAAATTGGGTCTTACAATAAATGGAAAATAGTAGAAATTTCACATAATTTTCTCACTAAGGCCAGTGGTATTCATGATGAATAGAAGGTGAGTTTTTTCAGTGTCTTAATCTGGATGCAGAATAAAATCACATTATTAAACAAAAAAAAAGCTAGGAAAAATGCTACTAGGGTGTGCTCTTTATCACTTAATGACTGAAGAAAGCATTGCTGTGAAGACTGAGGCAAACTTAATGCAACCTGATGCTTCTCAGGGCTGCACAGGGCTTTCTATGTGCAGCGCGCTCCCCTTTCCCAAACGCAGCGTTTGCCTGGAGCCCCAGCGACCGAACGGAGCAGGGCCCGCGGCCTCGGCGTGCTCCAACACAGGAGCCGGCTGGAGCGCGGCGGGATGTGGCAGTAGGTGAAGATTTTCCTTCCCAAGACATCGTGTTTGATTACAGCTGCGACAAATTTGATAGCTGCAAACACTAAGTGTCTGATTGAAAAGAAACAATTATGCCTTGGAGAACACTGCTCATTTTAAGAAATTAGAAGCGTTTAAATACAGAGGGAAACAACCCCAAGTAAATGGTACTGTTCTCCTCCATAATAAATACCCTCCTCTTTCTCAAGCACAACTATCTCGTTCTTCAGAAGGCTGTTTGTGAAGTTGTGCGTATACGTACTTAGATAAAATGATTAAAAACCAGCTCTTGCCCCCTTGCTTGCCTTTGCTAAACCTGAGCTAGGTCCTCTGGCTCGGCTGCTCTGCTCCTGTGCACATGTTCCTGAACTGCCTCATGATGACTGTGTTTCCCAGCAGGTGTTTGACTCGACAGGATTCGTTGCCCCGTTAACACAAGTTAGACCAAACAGGTTGGTTTGTCTCTGTTTGGAAAACTAATATTCAGGATTAGCACAAACGTCAGGTGTTCAAAACGTCTTCTCAATCTGATCAAGACGTAAGACTCGAGAAAGACTCAAGAAAAAGTTGGAGGCATCCGCAGGACATTGCAAATGTAAATTTTTGTGGAAATTCTGCTTGAATTGGGAATAGTTATCTCATTTTAAAAGCAAAATATAGGAATTTTTATGGCCGAGTCCTTTGTCTTTCAAAAATGGATCGTATTAACTTGGAGCTTTTGGAATTTACCTGAAGTCTGCTTGTCCCTAGGGCTAAGGTTTGGGTTCTGGTGGTTGAGATGACAGCAAACTCTGTGAGTGGCAGTGGGAAGGATGAAAACAGTCTTGCTCTGTTGCTGCTTTTCCTTGAAAATCTGATGTTTTTGTTCAATATTTGAATCTTCAAGAGATGGCTTTATGTTTTTGAAAACAGAAAACCTTGCAGTTGAATGTATTGATACCAGCAGGTATTAGACCCTTAAAGCTCCTTTTGCTGTGTGTTAGTGTAAGGCATGTTGAGTATGTGGCTTAAAGCTTCCAAGGACTGTTTTTAAGACCTTTAGGACCTTTTGTTTTAATAGATGTAGTTCCTCACCTCTCATTCAGTCAATTGTTCTTGCATTTTGTGCTTAGTCATTTCATTATCTTCTCTGTGTAAGAGACCTTGCCTTTAAATTGCTAAAAATGGCAGTTCTGCTGCTCTATCTGGCAGTTTTTCTGCGCTCTCCTTTTGTTTACGATGCTTCCTAATTTTAGTATGGGTTGTGACCTGGGAAAGCCCTAGCTTTGTCTCCCTCAGGCTGCTTTCTCCTCCCTCCGTGTCTTCCAAGCTGCCTTCGCTGGTGCTGCAGTCAGAGCTGGGCTGGGGGAGCTTGCGGGGAAATCCCAGGATGCCGATGGAAATAGTTGTGGTGAGTCAGCGGCTTGCATCGAATTAGTGAATCTAATGCGATTGCAGGACTTCCTCTAAAAAGCAAAGGGAAAATTGTACTGGAATGAAGAGTGTAATTATAATTGCTGCTGCTGCGGTGGCGGCGCTTTCCTTAGCTTCACATACCCAATCAGGTCTGTGATCTGTAGGGTTGTGTGTGTGTGTGTATATATATATATATAACAGTTCAGAGGATGATAAATGCAAGCCTGATGACGTCTTGTAATTAGGCAATTATATTCTATTGTTTTAAAATTTCTTCTGAGTTCCTTCTGGGCAGAGTCTTGCCTGGGAGGGAGGTGTATTAACCGGTACTGTTTGATGACCCACTTTGGTCGTAGCTGGTGAAATGGTTCTTTAATATGGCCAATTGAGCACAGAGCTCTGATTGGGAAATATTTCTTTAATGCAGAGTTGTGATGCAGAATTGAAGTTTTATTTTAAAAAAGAAAAAAAAGATTTTAGTCCTCTACAGTCTGGAGATAAAGCTGTGGAGAGCAGCAGCATGGGAAGCAGTAACACTCTCAATGTGCCACTGCCTTGAAAGAGTGGGCTCAAAATGCCCCTTCCTCTCTAAGAGGCTTTAACACTGTAATTTGATGTTTATTACTCTTCCAAAGTAACTCGCAGCAGCTGATTACAGCAGAGATGTAACTGGTTTGTTCCTTGCAGCATTTTCAGCTCTCAGACTTGTTTGCAGCCTGCTACGCTCTGTGCTGCTTTCCGCGAGCAGCAGCTTGAGCTCAGCATCTTCTGTGATGTTGGTATGAAATGCTGCTCCCTCCTGAAGACATGCTGATGGAATTAGTTGAATTGATGATTAAAGACTGCTGTGCTCATTAAATTACTTGTTTTATACTTAAATTGCTAAAATTTGTGATCAATTTTGGGAAAGCTTCCCATCTGCTGTATGGTGGGACCTAAAAACCTTTGGAATGTGTTTGAATCCGGAATCACATGAAGCTCTGTAAAGAGAAATAATCCCTATGGAAAGGTGGGAGCCATGTGGGCAAGGACAGCCAGAGAGGAGCTTCTTCAAGGAAGGCGTGGTTGTTTGTCTGGAACCAACAAGCCTTTTTGAGCATATTGTGGGAACCCGTGTTCAAGTGTGTGCCAACAGCTGCAGTTCCTACATAGACAGCAGTTTGTGTTGGAGGGACAGCAAGGGCCAGGGCTTGGAGGCAGAAGCTGGCGCGGTTCTCAAGGCAGGTTGATGCTTTTCCAGAGCTGGAGGAGTGAGCGAGGTCAGACAGGACAGGGCAACTTAGGAGCTGATTCACTTCCAAAGTGAATTAAATAGAATTAGAAGCATTTGAATTCTGATTAACTACTTATCCAAGGTTTGAATGCAGTTTAGCTAAGCTACTTTAAAACTAAATTGTATTAATTTTCATATGTAGCCTACCATATGGAAAAGAAATGAAATAGCAGCAGGCAGTAGTATATGGCCCAAGAGTTTTCATCTAATTCTGTGCACCCAAAATGGTTGTATTGGAGTTCATTTTGCTGCTGTCAAAACTGCAGCAAACCTAACTGCATGGGGATCAGCAGCTGAGCCCCTGATTTGACTGTGCTGACTTCATGCCCCTCTTGGCAGTATCTGTTCTCGCTGTACCTTGCCCTTGTTCATGGTTGTAGCCTAGTGAGCTTGCAGATGAGCTGGTACGAGCTCACATTGCTGTTTCTAAATGACTGTAAAAACTGGTGGTTCTAGAAGCAAAACAAGGATGCCACCAGGATTGTTCAGATGTTGGGATTCTAGGTCTAAAATGCCCGATCCACTTTCTTACTTGAGGAATAAGAACAACACTGTCATCTTAAAATTATGTCTGAAATACAGATCAGAATTGAAAAATGTGCCTTATCCTTTTCCTTGGTGCTGCTGCCTGCCCAGGAGGAATAACCCTGGGAGGAAGCAGGGAGCAGCTCCAGCCCTGCTGGAGCGGGAGGCCGTGTCCCGGGCTGGGAAGGGCAGAGGGGAGCGCAGCCTGGGACGAGGCCGGAGCGTGGAGACCGGGAGGACGAGGAGGAGCTGTGACCCTTGGGCTCTCCTGCTCAGCATCCTGACACGGCACTGCTGAACCGTGCAGCTGGTTGCCATCACGGTGCATTTTAATATACTGCTTGTTTGCAAAGTGTTGGTATTTGGAGTACTTGATAAACGAAGATACCAAATAAGCAGTAAGGCAGTGCGGTGTTGTCAATAATATTGAGTGACAGGATTGTTTTACATAGCTTAGTATCTGGAAGAGGAGTAGTTTTATAATTAGATTTAAAGCATAGCATTGGATTGATTCTTTCTGCAATTAAGTGTCTTCTCTGTAATCTAAAAACTTCTGGTTGGCATTAGGTTTGCATATCATATGGCTTCAGGACTTTTATTGCTGTTTTCTGGATTTTCTCCAGAATATCTCAACTCTGTAGCTGTGTCCCTGTTTGTCATCAGCTGTTCCCAATGTGCAGCTACTGTTTCATTTAATGTACCATATGCATATTGGAAATGAGTTATTTTGCACAGTCAGCTCCTCTGCTCAGTCATGTTCGGGGTAGTGGATGCAGGCTCGATGAGGGAAGCAGTGATGTATCTGGGTAGCCAAAGTCACCAGCTTCTCTGCTTCCTGCCCTCGCCTCTACCTGCCAGTGCTCTGCGTTACCCTTTAGCACTGGCCAGCCCTGGCAGAACTGCTCTCATCCTCGTGGTAGATGCACAGATGTGGTCTGGAAATTTCTTGGATTTATTAGTTGTGATGTGTTTAAAAAAAATCTAGGATAGTAATTTGAACAAGAGTAATTGTTTTTATAAACAACACTTCAGGAGGGAAAAACACCTGGGAAATCTAAAGTTGTTTTGTAAACCCTGTTTTGCAATTTATTTCGAGCTATATCCTTTCAACTGAATGCAGAGACCTGGACTTGGCCAGAAAGGCACACACATGGCACTGGTATTTCAGTCTGGAAAGGGAATGAATGGCTAATTGGTGTGACAGTGGTGACTGAATTATTTTTCACAGTCTTGGCAGACAACCATGCAAGTGCTGTTCAGTCTGATACTTGCAGATGACAGCTAATAAATTTGCTGAAGTAAAATCAAGCAAGTAAACCACGCTTTTGCCCTTGCGGTATTTTTGAGCTGGGCACTGCACCTTGGAGGCAGGCACTTCCAAAGCAACACTCTGGACTAGAGGAGGAGGGAATAAGTGCCAGTAGGTGAGGTGGCTGCTGAGTTTCCCAGGGCGCTGGGTGGTGTGAGCGGGTGCTCGTGCTGGGTTGAGCTATGGCAGGTGCCTGTGCGCACCTCCTGCACCGCAAGCTGAGATGAGCTCTGTCCGGAGCTGGGGTTCACTTGTGCTTTGGGGCGGGAGCGCTCTCCTGATC
This sequence comes from Crypturellus tataupa, assembly GCA_034781795.1. Taxonomy (NCBI): domain Eukaryota; kingdom Metazoa; phylum Chordata; class Aves; order Tinamiformes; family Tinamidae; genus Crypturellus; species Crypturellus tataupa. The sequence continues at coordinate 3,764,648 of JAWLRI010000564.1, read as the reverse complement.
GCTGCAAGGCAGAGCGGCCGTTGCCTTTGCCCAGCGGCGAGTTGAGGAAGCTGCGGGGCGCAGGACACGGTTTGACCTGTTATTTGCTTAGGCTGATCACTCCGCTGCTTGTGGCAGTGCCTGTTCCTTGCTGCTTGCTGGTGCCAACATCGGGTGACCTGTGCCGCTCAATGTATCGTGCCGTGGCAGGGTGAGCAGCACAGGGTCACTGCCCTGCGCGTGATGCGCTGAGGCGCTCGTGTCCTTACTGCGAGGAAGGTGCAGCCGCAGCGTAGCAGCGGTGCCGGGCAGTGCAGGGACTGTGGATACACACCCCATGCTCTTGGTGTGTGTTTTAATGGTGCTCAAATGAGGGCAGTGTATAGTCTTGTTCCTTTAGGAATCCAGGACCTTGGTTAGGTCCAAGCTTAGTAGTAAAAACTCACAATAGAGACTTGGTGTCTTCCCAACTGCCGCTTTCTCTAGGCAGTCATCAAGAAACAGAGTAAATCCCCATCTCACTAGGCAGTCCAGCAAGCACGCTGCCTTCCATTAGGACTTCAGATTAAAACAACTCCCAGGGGACCTTGGTAAGGAAGACGCAAACTTGCTATTCTTCTTTTTCACTATACAAAAGATTTTTGTTACTTAAGCGAGCTCCCAGGAAGCTTGCCTTGATGTACTACTAATTGATTTTAAGACTTGAAAGCAGTGAAGCTCATTAGCATTTGTTGAATCAGCTAGAACCCCCCCTTCCCTCACCAAACATACTAGAGCATGGAGTGAGATTATTGACCTTTGTTTCTGCAGCACCAAAGGAAAATGGGGAGTATTAAGTGTCTCATACTGGCATTTGATTTGCATATGTAAATGAGATCAATCAGTGCAGATGCAGGAGGGGAAGAATAATAATGCTTTGCAAATAGGACCCTGTATTAAGCATTTAAACAAACAGCGAGTGACACTTGCTCAGCTACAATACGGGGACATTTTCTTGTCAAGGAGGTCCCACTGCTATGCCCTTGACAGCGCAGCTGCTCTGCGGATCAGCCCATTGTAGAGAAGTGCATGGAAGCAGCGTGGAAAATACTAAAGAATTTACAGAATCCAGGTATTGCTTCTCTTCATCCTTCATGGCTGAGGAGTCAGTTTTACCTGGAATTTAAATGCAGCTGAGCCAGCTCTATTGAACCTTCAAATCCTGAGGAATGAAAGTTGAGTTTGCTGTTGCACTGAGTTTGCCTATATTTCAGAGCAGTTGTTATGTTATATTAATCTCAACAAATATGAGGTTCCTGTTCTCTGCCAGTGGAAACAGAATGAAAAGTGGATGTGAAAAGCTACCCTGAGCTATGCTAACTGTGCTCTCTGAACGACAAGCTTAGCGAGCTGAAGCTGCTCATCAGGATTATTGGCAGATGTGTGCCAGGATCTCATGACTGAAACGGTGGAGGGCTTTAAATAATGACTGGCACATACTGCAAAGGTTGCGTGGAGAGCCAAGGTTAAAACAGTGAAGGCTGCTGAGTTCCAGTTTGTGCTCGGGCTGCCTTTACCAGATCTGCGTGTTGCTGTGAAGGGTGAAGGGCTGCTGAAGAGTGTTGAAAACCAGTACCTGCCAAGGGGCAGCTCTCCTAAGGCCGTGCTCTTGCTTCTTTCCCGCCAGACCTTCTCTTTCCCTCCCTCCTTGCTCTTTTTGCATATAATAGCCGTGTTCTTTTCAATCAAGGAATCTATTTGCAGAACATGTAGTCGTTAGTTGCGTTTGGTTTTGTTTCAGCATACATTTCCATAAAAAGTCACCACTAATGAGCTGTGAGAAAATTGCAGACTTACTGCCAAACCAATTTGGTTAAAAGGCTTGTCCGTCCTTCATTACCATTTGATCCTTACGCATGCACAGTGCGTTAGAGCAGGTATGAACAGGGTAGCTGTAAAAATGAAGGTGAGGTGCTGAGCTTATCTGTGAGGTCTGAAAAACCGTCCAAATGCCGCTTCTTAGTCTTGTTTTTATTTTTCCTTATTTATCTCAGAATGTTGGGATTCTCATCAATGGATTGAGACTGCATGAATTAGAAACAACTTTTGAAAAATGGTGGAGGTTTTTTTCAGAATTAGGACTGGCTGATGTCTTCTAATTATAGTCAGTGCTGTAAGGAGGTTCTCTGCAGGGCAGATAAACTGAGGGCTGGCCCTGGCCTGCTTTCCTCTTCCTAGGTGAATGCTCAGGCTCTGAAATCCTGTTGAGTTTTACCATTTGAACCGGATCCTATAGTCTTGATGTCTGACTTCACTACTTATCTCTTTGACTTCCAAGAGGTTGTTGTGTTTAATTTTGTTTTTATTGCCATTTATTTTCTTTATAGGACGGTGTACAGGACCCTGTGGCCCTTTACAGGGGAAACAGCTCTTTATAACTACAAGTTTTATTACTTAGGTCCTGTGGTGTAACCAGGGCTTAGAATGCGTATTCAATCCTGGACCTTCCTACACAAACCCGCCAGCCTAGAAAACGTTCGTTGCTCCACAGCTTTCACAAATACAGTTTTAGAGGTCACTATCTTAAGGTTATAAGATTTATCAGTTGGGCTCTGTGCAGAAAGCAATGCTGAGGTCGGACCTGCAGCTAGGGAGACCCGTCTAGCGCCTGCTGAGACTTTTGCTCGGTGAGAATCCCGACCCTCTCAAACTGCTTTTGGTGGTCAGTAGTTTTGCTTACTGGGATGAGTATTCGTGTGCCTACATCTTGATTTAGGCACATAAATCAATGTCCTATCAGATATGCAGATCAGATTGACTTCAAAGGAAATTGTGATGGGGGGATTGCTGAAAAATCTAGTGCTGCTTATGCACAGCAGTCTAGATATGGAAAATTAGCTCTGCTTTCCCCATTAGTGGGAGACCAGATGCCTTTTGATTATGTGGGCAGAGCAATTACTGCAGAAAACTGGGAGCTGCTCTGGGTGGCCGGCCCTGCTTTTAGGGGCTTGCCCTGAGCTGGTTGTCATGTTCGTGGTAGTGACGGGGGGAACGGGAAGCCGGTTGCTGGGGGCTGGAGGGAAGCTGGCCTGCCTGCTGCCCAGAAAACCTTCCACAAAATCCTCTGACATGAGCTGATTGGATCTAAGCTCCTGCGAGACATCTCCTCTCAATCCGTTCAAATCCACCTACCTATGGATGGTAATTCCTTCCCCTCTTCTTTACCCAGCAGTATTTCTTTAGTGTGTTGAGATAAAAATGTCATCTGTCCAAGTTAGAAGCTGGCTGTAAATTAGTAAATAACTTCAAAGCAGTTTGCTGGCGCTGTCAGTGCTGGAGCTCAGCTCTCCCCGGTTTCTGCGTGATCCCAGCTGCCTGAGGAATTGCTAGGGATTCCTGGCGCATCCTTTGAGAAGGGAGTGCAAGGAGCCTCATCCTCCTTTTGGGTGCCTGGCATATGGGATGCCAGGGCAAGGGGATGGCAAGGATGCCCAGATGCCCAGAGGGCTGAGCTGGGTTGACCTGAAATAGAGTATTTGGGGTGAGAAGTTGGTCTGACACAAGGAGGTGGGCGTTGGGGTGTGCGCTGATGCTGCGCTCTGTAAACTCGGATTTGTTCCACCCGGTAACGGGACAGGAGTGTCCTAGTGCTCAGTCTCTGCCGAGCTCCTGGAGCAGCAGAGAGGTCGCGAGCCTGGGTCGCGAGCTGTGTGTTAGACTGCACAGCTCGGGCGTCCTCAGGAAAACTTAAATAACAAAAGGCAACTACTGTGTGCGCTATAGCTTTCATTTTAGGTTTTGATCAGCCCAGGTAGTGAATTCATCTTAATTCAAATTAAATGAGTATTTAATTAACTTTATCTCCACTTCCAGAAGCGAGCACACATGCTGCATGATTATCACTGTCTTTGTGATTACCGTGCATTCGCACCTTGAATAATATTCTGATTAAGAAAGCAGTCTAAGTAGTTGTCAGCCTTTTAAGGTTAAAAATAATAATAATAATAAGAGAAGCAGCCTCTCGGTCTCCCTGCTCCCTCAGCGTAGCCCTTGGCAGGCTGCGCTACCTGCCCTTGCGGCCGTGGCTGCTGAGGGGCTCATCCTGCACCAGCCAGTTCAGGGGAGGCCTGTCCTGAGCTGGCCCAGCAGACCAGGAGCCGAGTGTCCAGCTGCCCTTAGGATTCTGAGTATTGATTATGTATCCGGGAACTGGGTAAGGAGAAAACCGTTTGCTGAAATGCATTTGCACGCGTGGTCTGGAAAATGCTGAGTGCATACACTGGGGTGAGGTGAAAGCAGTGATGCTTCATTGGGAGCAAGAGCTGCTGCGATGCGAGGAGGGTATTAACACCAGTTCTAGAGAAGACAGTGCTTGTAACACTGTCAATACCTAGATGAAAATGCACTTTTACATGGGTATCTGCTCTGCCATCCAGATCGGAGGTGATTCAGTGCTGAGGGTGTTTGTGGCAGGCTGTGTTCAGGGAGTCTCTGAGCGCATAACCACGGAAAGTGCAAATTGGTTCTTTCCTCAAGCATTAGGTCTGGTGAGATGAAATACTGTTAAAAGAAGGGAGCATCATGCGTTGTTTTTGTCATCCCTCTGAGTTTGCCATTATCATTCTGATTATTATGGACTGATGTGTCTGGAGATGAAATGGCTGGAGCATTATCTCAGTTGCTCTATTTTTATCAGTTGTCACTTTAAACAACCTCTCAGGTGTAAAAGGTTACTATGGTTTTATGCTCCTGAGTCTCCCAAATAAATGATGCCCTGTTATTAGAGAGGAAAAACAATGATTATTTGAGCACATAACACTTCAGTGATATTATTATTTGCTTGTAAGCATATGGCCTGTCAATCAATAATCCCTGGAATTTAGAGCAGAATAGCTATCACCTGGCTCTTTCTCACCCTGCGGAGGTACCTGTAGATCTGATCTATGTTGTTTTTACAGTAATGTTGTACCAAGCCTTGGAAAATGCATTCTTAGGCATTTTCTGTGCAGTATTAGAGTTTATATAAATTAAAGAACAGGTAATTAAATAAATAGTAAAAATAAAGAAAGAAAAATAATAAACTACAGATTACAATATTTGGGAAAAAAATCTGCCCCCCCTCAAAAATAGGCCTTCACACCTTGGAGAATATTTAATCCCTTGTGGTTTTCTAGTAATTCTACATTTCTAGAACAAAATCTTTAATTACTTAATAAAAATGCTTAATTACTAGATATGCTACTTTAGTATGACTCGTGTCCTCACCTGAAGGGAATGTGCAGGTTCATGCGATGCCACCCTGAGTCTCGTCGATCAAAGGTGATGGAACCACCTTTGCATGGAGAGCAATCCCTGCTGCCTGGTACTGCCCTCGGTATTCTGCCTACTCAATCTTCTTGTGCTCCTTGCTCAACCGCTTCATCTGTCCTGCAGCATGTGGGCTTGTTTGGCCTTTGCATTAAGGGGTGGTAAATGGATTTGGTTTGGATTTCTGTGCCAACAAAGATTGAGTAAAAATAAACAAAAACTGGACACGTGCACACGAGCCCCAAATACCAACAGCTGATTTAATGTTTGCTCCTGGACAGCTGCTCATGTGCAGTGTGTAGCACAGGTTTGTCCATTCAGTTGTAAGTAGCCCGAGAGGTAGTTCTTTATTTTTAGCTCACACTGCAGCAAAGGAATTGCAGAAGGGCAGATAACTGTGAACGTGCCCTCCGCGAGGGCACAGGCTTGCTTTGATCGGTGCAGGCTTGTTCCTTTCTTCAGGCTGACACAGCCTTGAAACAGTCACTTGATTTTTTTCCTGTTATTTGCATGAAAATTATAACTAGTTGCTTGATAAAGTCACAGCAACTGCCTTCTGTCCCCAGGGAAGTGATGTGCTGTGCGTTATCTAGGAAATTTCACACTGAGAGATCTCATCTGTAAGGATATAGCTAAACAGTTGGTTTTATCTCTTTTCTCCTTCTCTCCCTGGAGTGTTACCTCTGCCTTGGCTCCAGCTGATCGACAGACCAGGTCCTTTAAAATACCTTTACATTCAAAGGATTAACTCGTACCGTTCACGTCGAGTTTGGTACAGTTGTTCTTCTGTGACTCGTAGCATTTCCTAAGTAGCAGAATTATTAGCTGCAGGGCGGTTTTGTCCTTGCAGGTGGAGGAATCATCCTGTATTTGGCCTGGTTTGGTGTAGGCTGCTGCAGAATGTGCACCGAGTAGGTGCTCTGAGCTCCTCGGACTCCTCTCGTCCTTCAGAGCCAGGTTCTAGCTATTTGTGCATTTCTAATTTTTCAGCCAGTTCCAAGGTCAAAAGCAGGATGGTTAAAAAAGGGTTTATAAGTTTAGCTGTGAACTTTTAATAACATCGGTGTAAGTACAGATGTAGATTTGATTCTTTTCTAGTGAGGCAGATTTCCATATTCATGTAGGGCTGTGTTGGGGGATAGTGATTCCAAAGGAGAAATTACTTGCCATTAATAGACTTTGGAGCCTTGCAATCTGGTCCACAAACCAAAGGGCTGCTGTTTGCATCTTAACATACATACCTTTTGAGGCATATGCATGTATATAGTCCTGCTGAAGTAGATGCTCCAGTCTTAAAAATGCTGCCAAAATTTTCAAGAAACTTCCTGCCAACCCCCTGAATCATCTTCTGGTCTTTAACCTGCTTAGATGTTCCCAAACCAGGGGAGAAAGCACAGTCTTCATTGCTGGATTCATTTCTGTCGCTTCTGTCTCTGAAACTTAAGGTCCTTAGCTCCTCTTCACGTGCAGTCCTGACCCGGCAGGAATGTGAGGCTGTTCGTTCAAAACAGACCTTTCTGCCAAGGAGATATAAATACGCGCTGCTTCCCCACTATTGTGGTCTGCATTCCGGATAATAAGCAATTGAGCGTGGAGGGTGGGAAACTTGGCAGTGCTGGCCTTCCCTGCACAAACAGTCGGGATGCCTGGATATTTTCAGCTCAGGACAAAAGCTTGCGAAAAGAATCAAGTGGATATAAAAAAATCATGAAAATACGACTTCCAAATAACCCATTAAAGTTTATTGCTGCAAGAGGTATTAGTTTTTGAGCATTTATCCTTGTTATTTGTCTGATGATTTTTAAGATTAGTCTTTCAATTGCTTATTTATGCATTATGTAACTTCTGAAATGCAGCTGAATGCACTTCTTTCCCTCCAGGATTCATAACTTACTACTTTTCTGTCCTCTGTGTCCTCTTTGGGGTAGAGATGTGGAAAATGGCAACTCCTGCTTGTTCGGTAAAAAACTGATTATTTTCATGATAGCTTTAAATTGGCCTTATGGGGAGGAAGAAAAAAAAATATATATTTTTTTAGTCTTGCTCTTTGCTGTATAGTCAGTTCCGGGCTTAGTAAGCTGAGCTGGGGTGGCTTTTGGGTGCCTGCGTTTGGACACAGAATTATCTGTAGCTGAAGCTGCAGCCTTTGTCCATCCCGGACACTGCTGTAATAGACTCTTTAAAGCTACTGTGTGAAATAAAACTGATGCTTGGTTAACTTAGGAAGACTATAAAATGTGCTTGTACCTGGGAAAAGTGACTAAGTTGTATTATTCATTCACTCTCAATGACTTCCAGATCAGCACCTCATTTTGCATATCAAAAGGTGGTTTGTCTGGCTGTCAATGCTCTGTTCAACCTGGGATCTAGAAACTAAGCTAAACTAAGCTCTTGCTGTCTGCCTCTGACATCATCACTGGGAAGAAATGAGCACTGGAAATGTAGTTGATAGTTCTGTTGCTGTACAGGATAAAACTCAAGTTGCTCCTTTTTGCTTAAATGGATCTGCAAGGTTATAAGACCTAAACAATTTTTTCTCATTAAAAAAAGACGCATAAAAGCTATGCAGCAAGTGACATCTAAAGAGTGTTAATGCTACGCTGTGTGTGTAGAGGTGGCTTAGCTGGGGCGTTGTGTGAGTGTTCGGCCGCGCAGCACCCGGTGCTCTGCGGGTCTGGGCGCTGTCTGCGCTGGAGACCTGCGCCCTGCTGGGTCCTTGGGCGCCTGCGGGAATTGAAGGGGTGAACCTAACGACCAAAAGGACAGACAAGCATGATCTTGGGTGCTATGTGTGCACCTGGAGTGAAGTGTGCTGACTTAGTCTGAAATATATTGCAAGTGTGCCCCAGGTCCCATCCCCTGGGCAGCGTACGTGTGCTGCTTCTGCCTGTGAAGACCAGGGACTGGGCAGTGGGGCCGGGACAGCACCTGCTGCTGCAGCCCTGGGGCAGCACCTCCATCCCCCCCCTTCTCCCTGACAAGTGCAGGGTGAAATCTCCAGTGAGAAATTCTCCTCTTTGTAACAGCTCCATTATACTGCGGTTTCCCCCTAGATATAGGGAAACAGACAATTGCATTAGATTATCTTTGTGAATAAAGAGCCCTGGCTGTATTAGTAAAGAGATTCGTGCGTTTTCAAATCTTTCTTTATTGCAGTGGCTTATGCAGTCAGTGTTTTTGTTTGTTTTTTTCAAAAAATGTGGTTACGTATAAGCAGCTCCTTGATGGGCAAACCGGTGGTAACTTTGTACTTTACAGAAAATCTCTCTTGCTGACAGTACATTGAATCAACGCACAGAAGCCTGGTGCAACTGCGTCTACAGAAATGATGGTCGTTGCTTCTCCCTAGGAACCTTCGCTTCAGGCTATAACGCTGAAAGTAGACAAGTGTCTTGGATGAATAAGGACCATCACGCACTTCGTGTAGGAATTGAATTGAATTCTTAGCAATTGGAACTGTAAGTCGTTTATTCCTTTGAGAATCTAGCTTGTGGTGAAAGCATACCTGCTGTGATAGCCCCCGACTGATCTATTTTATGGTATTCCTGACGTAAGTGAAGTGTCTAGTATCAGAATCCATGTGAGAACTACATGAACAGAGTCCAGCCAGGTTGGCAGAGCCCCAGATCTCCAGGTAAAGCCTAAGTGATGTTATGAACATGAATAAACGATGTGTGTTGTTCAGCTTCCCAGTGGAGTGTCTGTGTACTGCAGAATATACCCAGTGTTTCCCTAGTGCCAGGAACTTGTTTGGAGCTACAATTTTAGTGGCCACCAGTGCTCAGTCTTCACCCGAGTGAGATCCCGTTGGCTGCTGGGCTGTGTGGGCTGCGCTTTGTGGGTGGAGGGGAGTTTGGGGGGCACTAATCTGCCTGGGCATGGGGTGAGGAGGCAGCTGGGGGGAAATGCAGCTGTGGGTGGGTGCAGTTTCAGAGCCCTGGATTAGGAGCAAAGACTTTCTGCTTAGGGCAAAAGTCTGGTGGAATTTAGTTTATCTGGTGGAAATAATCGTCTTGGGGAGAAGTCTGATGCAGTGAGTTGGAGAAGGCAGGGGCTTGCCTAGCCGGTGGAGCAAAACCTCTTTGAACGGCTTGTCCAAATCCTGGAGCCCTAAGAAGGGGAATACACCTGGTGCCTCTACGGAGCTCCCCAATAAAGCAATGCAGAAGTGAGCCATAGGGCGGTCGTGTTGGTCTTCCTCTTGGTTTTCTAACAGGTGATTTTGATTTCCTTCTGGCTTGTTGTGCAACAGCTTCCCCGATTCCAATAAAACCTTTCCTCGCTCACAGAAGCAGGTGGATGAGAGTCTTTAAAACGTGACCAGGCAGGTGCTGCAGGCGGCTGCCCCGCGTCACCTGTGCCATCGGTGTCGGGAGCCTGGGGAGCAGTGTCTGCAGCGTGAGGCTCGGTCCTGAAAAGACATTTATGTAACTTTCTCCTTTGTGGGGTGTCTGCAACTTCTATAAAAGTAAATCATGTCCTGAATGTCATTTAAGATGCCAGCAGGACACAGAGCTGAGAAATAACCGTGGTCCTGAATGGGTGGCCGTTGAGTACAGCAGTTGCTTTGTGCCTTTGAAGAGCAGGCGGGTTTAATCCACAGCCCAAATGGCCTTTCTCTCCTACTGCTCTGATCTCCAGCTTGCTTAAGCCACAGCCTACTGTGCTGCTTTGGAATTTATTTAATAGCTCAGTTGTTTGGACATGATTAAAAATATAATGAATGGAATGAAGCAGTAATAAGATGAACAACTCATAAAGGGTTTTAACCTAAAAATATCTGCTTCAGCTCAGCCAATATAGTGAGGTCTGCAGCAGCAGTCGCAGGAAAGTCCGCTGCATGAATCTCTTGTAAGCCTCAGCTAGCTGTGCCTGAATGAGGCTTACGTGTTGTCTTCCCTCATTTATCTTTTACAATGGGCCCTATTTTTTCCACCTCAGTGTTACTTTGGCTTCCTATTGTTTCCCTTTCATGCACCTGATACATAGCTTGAGAGGAAAAAGGTTTTTCTTCTCTAAATTGAATTGCACATCAAATATGTGCTGTGTAAATTTTTCCTTTTCTAATGTGAGAGTTTGAAGGAATTGAATTTTGGTGCTTTGCCTGACTGGGTTTTGGCCATTTGAAGGGTTTGAGAGATGAAAATTGTTCACATTAAGGCTCAGTGTTTTCCTAATGGTAGATGTTCAAAGCATGAACTGAAGGTCACAAGTTGGGAATCATTCTCCCCGCGGCTCCTGTGGTAGACAGGGAAGGGGAAGCATCGTAATGAACAGAACCGGCTCCTCTGCTGTCGTCTCTGCCGCAGTGGTGTCTGTAGTGGAGAATGCAGGAGTGGGGTGTGTGCTTACGTCCTGTACTCCCCATTTGTAGTTTAAGAGGGTTCTGCTATGAAGAGTAGAGTGGGCTTAGATATATGTGCTGCATATAAAGAGCATCATTATAAAAGTGCTGGTGCGGGTTTTGTGCTGGGAAAAAGAGAAGAAATGATTTTTGAGTTAGTCCGTGATGAATGCTACCCTGAAAGACTGCCTGGCGTGAGGACTCCCCCTTCTTTATTTCCAGGCATGGGAATGCTGCTCCTGCTGCGCAGTGTCTGTTCTTCCAGAGTTTCAGTGTATTCCAGAACTGTTTCACTTCGCTCCCTTTGCGTGATGCGATGCCGTATTGCCAAGTGATGGTGTATGGGGGCATCTACCACAGCGTTGCTGTGGTTTCTTCTTAGCTCCTTCCATGTGATCTTTCTCAGTGTAGGTTTGTTTTACCAAGGCCAACACTTTTAACTTTGAAATATCAGTTATGTCAAATTGAAATGACACACAGGTTTGCTTCCTTGTAACTGAATGAGATCCCGAGGTGTCTTCTCTAGGTTCAGCCTCAGTCCTTTCTCCTTCCATTAATCTGCATTCCTTTGAATGTCCTTTAAGCAAATCTTTGTGTCCTGTTTCCATGACAATATCTATACAATAGATGCTATTCCTGATCTCTGTGTGTATAGATTTTTCATTTGTAACCTCTCTTTGCATCAATTTCTGATATACCCAAGGTCTTCTTGAAGTGTTTATGCTGTCAGGTTATTTCAGATTGACTTAAGATGGACTCTCTCTGGATGGATATGGATCTTCCTTCGAGCTGAGCTTCTCAGTCTCTCCCTTGGTGAGATGAGTGAAGGACGTGATTCCTCCCACTGCACTAATGAGTAAAATGGAAAACCAGAGGCATTTAACCATGGTCTGTCCATGATCCTCCTTCCCAATTTTATTTTCCTTATCTAGAATGTGATGCTCATTCAGGATAACTAGAACCAGGAAGATACACTAATGATTTCAAGAACAGCTCCTAGGCTCAGTTGTCTGTGCTGGGCTCTGGGAATGCTGGTCAGCTGCATTCACGAGATGGCTGGGCGTTCCTCCCTCCCTCCCAAGTACATGTGCCAGTGCCACGGTCTCGGAGCGAGCGCTGCAGATCCAAAGCAGCCTGCAAGTGTCCCTGCAGGGCGCCTGGCAAATCATCTGCGTCTTGTCAAAAAAGAGCAGGACATCACACCGCGTTTGTCAGGCAGCGCGCTCAGAGTGACAGGCAAGTCACCTTCCAGCCTGGCTTCCAGATGTTTGTGTGGGGCAGAGAGCCCCTGCACCACTAAAGAAAACCTTGGTGGAGGACAGCAGCAGCACACGAGTTTTTGGTTGTGCACGTCCTTTCTCCATGTGGACGGTGGTGTTTCTGCGCTGATGGTAAACCGAGAAGCAGGAGTTCTCCTCTTCCCAGCAGTGAAGCCGTGTGTACTTGGTGTTACTGGGACCTCTGGATAGGATTGATGGTCTCTGCTTGGTCGTTACTTGTCATGAATCTCTGAGGAGGAGCTTACCAAGTTGGCTGATGGTCCTGCAGGCTGTATGTGACAAAAAGAAGGGAAATTGAACTTTTTTCGTCATTTGTAAATTGGGTTGAGACCTGCTTAAGGTAACGCTACTTCAGAAGTGTTTTAATGGTCGTGAATTCCCTTGTAGCAGTTGCCATCTTATATTTGTCTGTATTTTGCTGGAGAAATGGGATTTACGTGAGCGTGGGAGTATCACAGGATCTTCCAAGTGAGGAGCTGTGTGTTTCTAGTCTTTCACTGGTGAGCAGCTGCCATGTGAACCATCTTCCACAGCAGGCTCATTTGGGAGACCAGCCTGAACACCCAGTCCCTGCTTCCGTTAACCCCTTCTGGTGCTTTGTAGGACCCAGATTCTGCGGCTTCTGCCGAGTCCCTGGGAGCAGCAGTGCAAGCTTCCCTCCTAGGGAAGGGCTCTTCAGCATGTGTAGGAGGCTGTTTTAGCCATTTTATTGCAGTGCCTGCTTATCTAAGATGATGGAGCTCTTCTGCTTATCTTCAGGAGGAAAATTTGACCTTTATTTTTTTCTTTTTTTCTTTTTTTAAAGAGCTGAGTGTGATGTGATCCCCACCCCAGATCAGTCTATTACAGTCTTAAGGGCATGTTCCCTTTCACCTTCCCTGCCTCCTTTAATACATAGCTTGCATAAAAGTCTTTTTTTAAGGTTCATTAAATAAGTTGAGATGTATGAAAAGACAGGGCAGGTCTGTAGCAGGGCAGTATCTGTATTTAAGTAACAGATAGAAGATGATTTTAAAGCAAAGAGGCTCCTTGTCTTCCTGCTTCTGAATGACTTCAGGCACCAGGGAGCTCCCATGTGGGGCTCCAAGCTTGTTCTCTGAGATGAGTACATGTTACTGCCTAGCTTGCAAAATTACGCTTGTGGCAAATTTTGCAAGATAGGCACCTGTGAATCTGGGAAGCAGGACTGAGCCCTGGGCATGTTTTATGATATAATTAAATTGGCTTAGCTTTGTTTTCAGTGAAGAGGATAAAATTACCTTCTAGATGTTTTGATCAGTTATGACCACAAATTAATAATAAATCTCTGCAGTGCCAGATGCAAGAGACTGCCTAATTGCTATGGCAGCTCAGAGGAACCTCGGCCCTTTCTTGAAATTTATTTGCTTTCTGTATCGTGATAAGGGGAGTCTGTGCCATGAGCTTGGTGTTCCTGGTTGCTCTTAAATTAATGTCTCTTCTACGCAATGGTGTAATACTTCACCTCTGCTGTTTTCAAGTACATTCCCATATGAACTGTGGTATCCCTGATTTGATATTTAGTTAATGTAGTGCTCTGTAAAGTTTGTCCTAGTTAAAACTACGCCCGCAGTGTTGGCCGCTGCATAGTATTAAGCAGCCTTGTGATACTTCCTAAAGAAGCACAGAATAGCTAAGCATCAGAGGGAATAAATTAGAGGCAATAAATTATGAAGGCGGCTGAAACATGAAGACACGGCAGCGTTGTGCAGCTCCCCTGCTCCTTTGGGGCTGGACCGGGAGCCACCGCGGTCCCAGCTGCGAAGGACGGGCATTTCTGCCCTTGCTGATGGGCCCGCCGGTTGTTCCTGCATTAACCACGGGCAGTTGTGGACGGACGTGCCTTATGCTCGGGAACAGTGGAAGTGAAGCCACGGTGGGGGTGACAGGGCCGCAGAGCCTCTGCGGGTCCGTGCGGGCACCAGGCTGGGTCTGCGGCAGCCCTGCTGTGCCAGGGGGTTCCTGCTTCCATCCCGCCTGCTCCTCTGCACCGGCTGGAAAGGCCGTATTGGCTTGGAGGCCTCTTCTGCAGTGCGAAGCGCTCACTGGACCAGATGTGCTCAGTGGTGGTTGCAGTGCCTGGGTGGTTGACGGTGGTTGACTAGGAGCTGAAGAGGATCAACAGCAGCTCAATGATGCTGCTCCCAACCAGGAAGGGGCCTTTGTTCTTGTTTGTTTATTTATTTAACTTTTTATAACAGATGAAGCAAGTTCCCTCTCAAGGGATGCTCTCCAGCAAAGTAGAGTGGATCAACACTGGCACCCAGTGTCTAGATAGACTCAGTTCAGAGCTGGGTTTCCAGGCCTGGAGGCCTCTTACCATGCTGCTGCTGGAGTTCCTGTCCTGCTGCACTGAGGGTGTGAAGGGTTCGGCCTGCTTTGGCACCTGGGCTCCCTGGGGCTGTGGTTTTTCCTCGTGCTTTGACTTGAGTCTCCTGGTATCTTCTGGTGTTGATGGCCACCTTTGTGGTGGAGGGTGGTTTAATTCTTCTTAGTGTCCTTGGCCTTATAGCAGGCTGTAGATCCTGTTGTTTCCCTTGGGAAGGGAGGGAGAGGGGAAGCTTGTAAAACCTCTGCTTCCTCCCTGGGGAAGTTTTTTTTTTTTTTTCAGGTTACTCTGCAGCTGGTAAATGCCATTTCAAAGAAGCCTTTAAACTTGCACTTAAATCTATTCCTGGTAAGCAAAACACTTAACCGCATGCTTTAAATTAAGCTTGTGTTCAAGTGTCGTTGCACTGGAAAGCAGCAGGACTGGAGCACGTTGGAAGCTGAGCACGTCCTCGAGTGCCTGCTGATTAGATCCTGATTCAGGAGAGGGCTGGGCTGGGGCTGCTGCACGAGGCCGGGGAGCTCAATGTGCGCCCGCAGCCCTGCCCTGGCAGGAGGTTCCTGCCCCAGGCTGCGTTGGGTGGTAGGACTCCAGCATCGGCCCCTGCTTGGTGCTTCCTCAAGGCTGGAGGGCAGAACTCTCCTCAGGATCTCATCATTCTCCTGTTTGGAATCTTTTTGCTCTTTCTGTAGTGGAGGACATGAAATCAGACTGCAAGAGGGCTCCACTGGCTTGCCTAGCACCTTGGCAGCCAAGGTGAGGTTGCTCTAGCATCTTGCGGCCAGGAAAATGGGAATCTGAAAATGAGTTTTCAGAAAAGCCCTAAAACTACCCCCACAAGTAAGACGAATGGTGAACTGTTCTGGTCTGTTATTATCCAAAAGTAACCATCAGGCTGTTTTTTAGTGAACAAAGAAATATTAAAGGGAGAAAATAGTTTCCATTTAGCTTTTATCTCTTGTTGACTGTACTGGAAATGAATCATGACATAAAAAAAAATAAAATGAAGTGAAAAGGATATTATTTATTTCCTTTTTTGTAGCACACACCGGACACTTATTCTGAAGGTTAAAACTCTCCTGAACTGAACCAGGTTGCACTTAAGCACTGCTGAAGGCTGTTCGTCACAGGCATCCCCATGGTACACAACCTCTCAGATTAGGGGTAAAGAGGGAGGGAAAATCACTCTGCATGTGGCTCCCTCTCACTGCAGTCCGTGTTTGTGCTGCTCAGAGGTGCCCTGCTAGTCTGGCACGCAGCTCCTTCCATTAATTTTCCAGGTTTCTCTCCGTTCTCCATAATCATCCCCGTGGATTTCTCGGAAGGAGCAAGTGCAGTGCAGTCGCCCCGGTGAAACATTGCCCGGCCTTGGCCACGCTGGGGCTGTGGTCGAGGAGACCTTCCTGCTGATTTATTGGGGTGTCTTGACTTCCAGCTGCCTCTAGATGCAGGAAGCCCAGGATAGCGGGAAGGGGGTTAGAAAAAGCACGTGAAAGGTTAGTTCTGAGGTGCAGGCTGCAGAGAGAAGCCAACTAGTCTGGCGCAGTGGGTCCTTTGTTTTGCTTGATCTAGCTAGCGTCCTTCCATTGGGATTTATAAATTATCCCGTGTTGTAATAGCTGTATTCAGGAGCTAGTAAGTACCTGCCTGCTCTGGCATGGCTCCTTTTTTTTCTTTTCCTTTATTCTTTTTTATTAGGAATGAAGATTAGTTGGGAACAAGGAGATAATCATGGTCTTGTATTGTAAAAGTTGTGCTCCTTGATAAGATTTCAAGGTTAGAACAACAATAGTGTTAAAATACGTCGTAAACCACCATAGATAATTCAAGCAGTAAAAATGTTTCTTTTAGCTATGTAAATAGGGTAATAGACTGGAATGCAGTAACTGGATCTATTGAATGCTGGAGTTTTTATATTCAAGCAATATAAGAGAAAATAGAGCTGAAGATTAATATGAATAGGAAACAGTGAAGGTTTCTCTTCTGAATGGTGAGTCGGCTAGAGATAGATTCGAGTATTTTTGCTTCGTTTGAAGGTACCTGAATGAGATGTATGTTAACTCAAATGGATCAGTGTGATGAATAGGATGGCAGACCTCTCTGCCCCTTTGCCTTTTCCCCCTGACACAGAGCTGTGGGGTTTTAGGAAGGGCTGATGAAATTAGCCTGAATGCTTCTTGATGGTGGGATGCTGTCCAAGGATTTGTTGAGTCACATCTAATGACTTCAAAACTGCTAATTAATTCCGAATGAACTGGAACGATGAGATGCGACTCTCAAGTGCTCGGTTTTTAAAGCTGCTGGTTTTGAAAACTTGCAGCGCAGTCACCCTGGGCGTGGGGGTCAGGGAAGCTGCGAGCAGCCGCTTGGAAGGGGCATAAACAGATGCGGGTAGAAGCGAGGTGAGGGGGCGGGAGGTCTCGTTCTCTATCCACGATGCTGCTGGGCATCCAGCAGCTTGCAGGAATGGATGGTGCAAGGTTCCCAAATGCACTGTTTGCTGGTCTGCTGTCTTCAGCAGGGTGAGGCAGAGTCTGCCCTTGCGTTCAGGACATGGGGCTGGAAGGCATCCCTGGAGCACGTGCATGTTCCAGAGGATATGAATACAGGGCCACAGACAGGGAAAAGAAGCAGGAAACCAGAAAAGAAGTTTAGGGCAGAAGGGAGCTAATGTGGGCAGAGATTGATCTGAGACTTCAAAGTTTCATTTTGAAGAAAAAATGAATTTGAAAGATAGGTTGCAAACTAGAGAATTTCTTATTTTTGATGGTTTTAGTCCTGCCCGATGCTCTCCAACATCCTGACACTTTATAGCTCTTGCTAGAGAGATGCTTTGTCCATCTCCTTGCTCTCGGATCATCCTTCCTTGCCTCACTCTGTAAGGCAGTTGTGTCTGCAGGTCCCACCTGACCTTGTCTCCAGGGGTTAAATAAAGGTCTGGTGCTGCTTGTAACTGTGGTGGAATTTAATACCATGACCAGGAGTCCTCTGCCTTGTCTAAAGGAGCCACTTTTCTGGGCTGTGTCTAAGTTCTGCTGGGGACAGTGACGTTTGAGGTATGTTGAGGAGCGCTCTGCAGGTGCAATTGCAATAAAATAATCCTATTTTCCTTCCTTCTGTCATAAAGTAGGATATGGTTTGGCAGTAGTTCAAATCAAGACAAAATAAACTGTTCTATATTCATCTCGGAAAGAAACAGACTTAGCTACAAAATGAGTAACAGGACCTTGTATTCATCCTTACCAGTCTGCTCCGTGACTGCTTTCATTTCCATGCAATCACTGGAAAATATTATGTTGATTGTCGGGGACAAAGCTTGGAGGTGGGGGGGAAATCTGTGCCACTGATCTACAGTGGAATTGGTAAATGGGTAAGACAAAGCTTTAATAATATTATTCTGTGCGACATCTGATGTAAATAATACAGTTCTATTAATCTCTCAAGCAATCAGAGTCTGGCTGTTGGAGGCAGCCAAGTATGAGCAATAATATTATCTCTTCTAAGGCAAACTGGAATAAAAGCCCAAACCGGCGTGGCCCCAGGCGCTTGGCCAAGTGCCCTGCCGGCCAGGGGGCTCTGAGCCCTTCTCCCCGGTGCTTGGGTTACAGCCAGGCCAGGCACCGTCAGGGCGTGTGGACCTTGGGTTTCCTCAGCATCTCCCTGGGTTTCCTCTGGTGGCTCCTTCCCTCCCTCCCTGGAGCTAGGTGGCTTGGTCAGCTCCTGCCTCGGTGCTGGCCGGCTGCACGAGCACCACAGTGACCAGCTGGATCCTCCTGCGGGAGCCAGCTCTGCTCCTCTGGCTCACCCTGAGGTCCTAGGATCCTCTCTGGATGCCCTTTCTGCACAGGAACCAACCGTGTGAAGCAGCGTTTGCTTTCTGCAGGCGCACAGCAGCAGTCAAAAATCGCTGCTGTCCAAGTCCAGAGCCATCAAGGACTTAATGTCACCTCCCCACGGAGAGACACGTGTGTGCGGTCTGTCTTGTAATGCAGTATTAGTTAATGCAGCCAAATGAAGTAGAATTTTTAAATGAGATCCCATTTTTCAACTCTGATTTTAAGATATGATGCAGGTCAGGGTTGTCTGATTCCCCACAGTTCATTAAGTGGGGAGCAGCTAGTGTTAGAGAGTGACTTTTAAAAATGATACATTTTTATTTATAGGAAAGTTCCAGTCATTAATTTGAAGGAAGAAAGCATGAAAGCAGGAGTGGGTTCATTTGAAAAAAATACATTGGTAATTTAATTAAATTGGAGTTTTGAGTATCATTACAGAAAATGAAACATTAGTTCTCCACTGCTTTTCAAGCCATTTGCCATATATGAGAGCATCCTCCCTACCTACAAAACCTGCATGGGCATTAATATTTCCATGTGGAAGTTGCTGGTGACCATCTACCTGCCCAGCTGCAGGGGCTTCCTGGGGGGATGTCCCAGCTGCTCTGGGATCGAGGAGCTCGAGTCCTGGAGGGATAGGGCTGAGGATGGGAGAGGGACTCGGAGCAGCACGGGGGCTGCCCCGCTGGGAGGGTGACTGCAGGTGCAGGATCTAAGTGTTTTACGTGCAACTTCTTAGTGTTGTGTTAAAATAATCTAAATCAGTTTTGATGAAAAACATTGACTAAATATTTGCCTTCAGTGGTGCTGGGTCCATCGCACTGTTCAGGAATCCAGTTGCATAAATTTATGTAAAATCTGGGTTAAACGTACAGTGAAATGATAATGAATCCCTCTGGACTGAAATGTTGCTCATTTTGTCTAGACAATAGTTGCTAATTATAGGTTTTGCTGTCTTCTATATGTCTCCAAGGTGTAACGTGATTCAGGCAGTTGCAGGAGCCTTTGAGATGCCCAGTAAAGCTCTGTTAAGAAGTGTTATCTTAAACAAGAATGTGATTTCTGCATTTTAATGAAGGCTGGAGCTGCAGCAGCCTGTAGGGGAAGGGAGAGCCGTGGGTCACAAGCTGGGAACACGGGTCAGGAAGGAGTAGATTTTATTTCTGACTCAAGTTGTGCTTGCTTTATTTATACTCATCAGATGCAGTGCTTAAATGGTAGCCTTAACTAGCCTGATGAATTCTCATGCAATCCAGGATGGTAAGTTTAATGATTATTTGTTCTTCATATTTTGATACATTTACTTGGAGACTAGGAAGATGCCACTGAGATCAGTCTTGTGTGTGGATTCTTCACTTGATATGTGTGTTATGACTCACTGCCCTAACCAGAAGCAACTTTCTTTGGCAGTTCTACCAAGTCATACGTGCGGAAACCCAGGAAGGCTGCAGAACGGCATCCAGCAAGGGACGACGTTCAGCATTGGAGACAAAGTGAGATACAGCTGCAACCCGGGCTTCTTTCTGGAGGGGCACGCGTTGCTCACGTGCCACGCCAGCTCAGAAAACAGCGCGTCCTGGGACTTCCCTCTCCCCTTCTGCAGAGGTAACGTGTCCTACCTACATGTGGAACAAGCTGCAATGAAACAGGATTGCAGGGAGTTATTTGGGCTTGATAAAACCTTCAGGAGCTCTGAGCTTGATTTGAAAGACTTGAAATCTAAACATGATGGTGTTAACATTGAAGCTCCATTTTAATAGTTTCCCTAAAGCTACCAGGATTTGGGTGAATAGCAGAAAGACGAGAAAGTACTTAAAGTATTCAAAATGTTACAGCTACTTTTATCTTCAATTTCTTTGCCTAAGATTAAAAAGCAGGGGAGTTGGTGTTAACCATCAAGATGAGGCAACTTTCCAGGATCATGGAATATTTAAATCTAATATTAGACAATGAACCTGGGTGTTTGTTCTTTCCCTAATGTCATCCTTGCTTCCCTTTGGCAAACGGCACAAGGGTTCTAGTGTTCTGCGTGTGAAGCAGCCGGGTTGGAGCAGGGTCTCGTGCGCCGCGGGCTGCTACCGGGCGCTGCACAGCCTTGCGCAGGCGGGTGCTGCACCAGAGATAGGAGGTGTCCTTGGCTGCAGGAGCCTCGCCAACCTTGCTGCCCTTTCGGCTATGGTGACTTCAGTTTCCTTCTGGCTAGAGAGCACTTCTTGCTAATCCTCTGGGGCCGCAAGGGACCAGAGAGTCCGTAAGCATTACAAGTGTCTGGGTTGTTTTACCAAAACAATTGCTGCTGCTTCAAGTCTTTTCCCTTCAATTCCTTGTATACTTCAGCAGAGCGTCTTATATTGATTCTTTTTATTGACTGTCTGCTTGTGCAATCAATTAGCAGGTCCAAACTGCAGCATAAATCTTGAATTTAAATTGAGCAAATATTATTTGCTTGGTGTCTTCTTAACGTTTTCCTCAGTGAGTCGCATAGCGGCAATACGTGCTGCTTGCTGTTTCTCGTATGCTTACGGATGGTTTTGGGGCTGTGGGTATTATGCAGCTGAAAGAGTGGTTAATAGAGCTAAACTGCAGCTAAACTGGCATCTTTGACGTTTCAGTATGATCAGTTATGATTGTTTTCTTTTGAATCAGATGTCTCATTAGGCCCTTTTCTTTTAAGGGGGTGGCGGTGGTCCCTTTTAAATTCAGGATAAGTGTGAGGAAAAGCTCTACTGAGTTTCAGCCTTGGCAGTATCCAAGGCTCTATTCTTTTTGGAAGGAATGAAATTCTCTGCGTGAAGGGACCAGTTTCCTGTAGCTTGAGAGGCGGCTTCCTATGCAGGAGGGCAGCGTCTTCCCATGCCCAGCACCTTTCAGGTGTGGGTGCCGGGGCCTGCAGTGAGGGAGGGATCAGCTCCTGCCCCAGCAGGTGCTGAAGTCCTGAGACAAGGAGCTGCCGGCAGAGCATTTTGAGACCTGTTTTCATCTAGCCTGCTACAACAAAGGAAAAACTTCACTTAAAGGACAGGTGCTTCCTATGCCTGGTACAAATGTCACAGTAAAATAGAAATCTAAGGTTTGTCTTGGTGGTAGCTCCGGGTGAAAGCTTGTTAGCTGCATTTGTAGATACTCTGTTTTCTGCTGTAAGGTGGAGGTGGGTCACGCTGCTAGGCCAGATGCAGACAAATCAAGATGAAAGCTGTCCTTTAGCAGAGCAGGTACTGCAATCTTGGGAGCAGCTCTCTTTGGAATAGACATGCCTAATGTCCCCCCGAAGGACGGCGTTCAGCGTGGGGAGCTCTGCCTACAAGGAATGCTCTTTCCTGCTCTCCCCGCTCCCCAGCGGAAGGGCAGAGGTGCAAGACAAGCGCTGAAATCGGAGTGTAAATGTCGGCGGTGCTAATCAATAGCTTTCTGTTTCTTTACGCTCTCGTCTTTGTACTTGCCTTCCTCTTTGTAGCATCCTTTACGTACAGTGCAAGCCTTGTCCCTGTTC
Organism: Crypturellus tataupa; assembly: GCA_034781795.1. Taxonomy (NCBI): domain Eukaryota; kingdom Metazoa; phylum Chordata; class Aves; order Tinamiformes; family Tinamidae; genus Crypturellus; species Crypturellus tataupa. The sequence goes on along the minus strand of JAWLRI010000564.1, from coordinate 3,743,086 downwards.
CGGTCTGTGATGAAATAGTCAAACATGCAAAGAAATGCGTGGTAGAAAAGAATAAGGAGCAAATGTATGCGACAAGATAGAACCTAGCTGTGCCAGGGCAGCAGGGCTTTAAAGAAGTGCTGTGGCTCAGCAGCTGGTTCTTCATGTGGGCTGTCTGCCGTCCTTTGCATGTCTCTGCTTTAGAAGTACTCTTATTTTATAAAGGATACATGTAATTTTGGTGAGCAAGGGCAGCAGGCATGACTTGCAGATACAGAAGGACTGGCTTGTTGAAGCACTTCTCTGCAGAGACCGGCTGAAGCTGCTGGTGCTGTGGCTTACCAGTGGTTTTGGAAGCAGTTACATCAAAATTGATTCTTGGACTCTGAGCTCAAGGAGACTGTAAATTCCCTCTAGCACAGAACCTGCTCCAGTGAGTTATGTTTCTTGCCTCTGTGGCAGGAAGGATTAAACTGCAGTGATGTCATTGTGGGAGCAGCGGTGAGTGACACCTCGCTGTGATGTGTAAGGGAGCAGGACAGGGAAGCGGGTGGCAGCTCTGACCGCCCAGCACAGCGCTCGGCCGGGCCCGCCAGCCTGCACGTCCTCAGCCAGCGCTATTCCCATCGTGAACTGCGCATGGGACAGGCATTCATCCCACCTGTACAACATGTATCTGCAAATAACCTGAAATTCCGATTTCTCCATTGCCTGTACGTTGTATGTTTTAGATCCACATTGCCCAGAATACAAGTAAGGCCTCATCCTTAGCCTAGCTGGGGCCTTAAGCTGTATGCTGCAGGTCTGGCTCTGGTGTCATCTTGGCCGCTGGTTTCCTGGAGGCAGAAGCCCGGCTGCACTTGGAATCCCTCCTGTTTTGCTGTGGTCACTGAAGAGCAGCCCTCGCCTGGGACAGTTAACCCCAGCGGAGGCAGGGTGTTTGCCAGAAGTTGCAAAAGAAGATCCTGCCACGTCTGATGCGGCTTTCTGAAGCACGTCCATTCATGCGGAGAGAGAAGCCTTGCCGAGATTGTTTGCTGAATTTAAGTAGAACTGATAGGTTTATGATTCTGGTAGGCGGATGAGTAAAAACCCAGTAAGCCATCTGAGAAGTTGAGAACATTTGCAAAGCTACACTTTAAGCGTATCAAATATGCATAATCTCATTAAAAGTGGTCTGTCTTATATCTCAAACAGCTGCTTAGACTGCACCATGCCCAAAATAATTGAAGGGCTGTTCTAGAAGATTTCAAAACATGTTTTAAGAGTAACAAGCTCTAAAAACACAGCAGTGTGCAGTTAAGGGGGGGATGGGAAAAGAATATATTTGTCATTAATTATCTTTTGCAGTGAATAATTTTCGTTATTTTTAATTGAAATATCTCTTCTATAAAAGACCTTTGGATAGACTTACTGTAAGTCAGTTTAGCCCAATCAACAAAGATACAGGCCTCTTATTTAAGAATGCTAGCAACACGGAGAGTCAGAGCTCTTTAAATAGCATATTCTCCATAGCTCCCAGCATTCTAGTGCAAGGACAGTTTTATTCTACAAGATAGTGTCTCAGATATCCTGGAACCTCATAGTAAACGTGACTGAGACCTTGTCCATAGGAATAGCTTCTTCCAAATCCTTTTTGCTTTTCCATTGCTTTGATCTGGGGGGCACTATGGGACGGAGCCGCGTGAGCGCAGGGAGAAGTGGTCGGCACCCCGGTGCCGCAGCACGTGGGGTCCGTGTGCCGGGGCTGGGCTGCTCGCACGACCCTCGGGCTTGGCGAGGCAGGACCTTCTTTGCAGGAGCATTTTGGGCTGTTGCCTGAGGCCGATGTGGCCAGGCAACAATCATCTTTAATATAATGTATGAGCTGGAGGGAGCCCCTCTCTTGAGGGGAAATGTCTTGTAAGGATGAATTGCTGCCTCAGATCTGGGTGCTTTGCTGAGGCAGCTGACGGCCTTGCTGCACCTGGCTGGCTGCTGGGCGTGTGGTCTGAGCAAGTTCCCAGGCTGAGAATCTCTTTTGCGTGTCTTCCTAGCATCTGCAGGGGGACTTATTTTTCAGAAATTTAATGAATTTATTTTGAGAAATTAATTTTGAACACAACAGTAAACTGATAAATTGTGCTTATCCTCTATAGCTAGAATCCATTCATCCTCTCAAAAGTATTTTCATCTCCTCTGTGGGGAGGGGTAAGTTTGGAAACAGCCGTTTCTCTTCCCTCTTGCGTGGGCCTTCTGGAGGCCACGGATGCTTGCGTGTGTTGGGTGGAGTTGGCAGGTACTGAGCTCCCCGGTTCTCAGCACGGTGCTTCCCTCACGGAGACAGAGCCGGGTGGGAAGGGCCTCGAGCTCCCCTGGGCACAAGGAGCTAGTGCGGCCCATGTGGTGTGTGCAGCCAACACAGTAAGTTAGCGGCCCGGGGTGCTCCTCGCTCCGTCGCCTGCCGTCACCCGGGGGAAGCGAGGTCGCTGCCTGGGCCCTCTGCTCGCTGGCTTGGCTGGCTGTGCTGTGCGGCAGATGGGCACGAGCAAGGGGAGTTGGCACGGGCGAGAGGCTGTGTTTGGGTCGTCTTTCAGGCTTCCTGAGCTGAAGGCTGCAAGTTCCGGCCCTGCTGATAGCCCTGCTGATACTACAAGGCACTAATCCCCGAGAAGAGTCTGCCAGCCGAGCGCTACCAAGGGCCCTGCTGAGCTGTCGGCCAAATCCCCGTGTGCCCCTCAATGCCCATGAACCGTTGCATTTTGCAAAGCTGCTCACTTGTGTTAAATTTCCATTTGGAAGGGAGTTTTTTATGATTTGTCATAAAAATACATGTTAATAACATAAAGCCCCAAGCTCCTTGACTAACGCATCTGAAATGCTGCTCTGTAGTACAAGCTGTAGAGCTAAAAGGCTTTTCTTAGCTGCCTTCCAATAAATGCGAGGCTGATGCTGGATGTGCAGGCACTTTGTGCTGCCCCAGCGCTCGTCAAATTAATTCTTAGTTTCCTTTATCTTCCTGCGTGTGTTTTTATTGGATCCTCCCGCTTTAATTGCTCTAACAGCAACTGTTGCCGAAAGCCTCACTGCAAATAAAAGAACCTGCAGTGAATGGGCGATCCCGGTATAATCCCGAAGTGCCGCCCTGCAATGGTAGAACAACTGGTTAAGTTTTTAGCACTGTGATTTTGGCAGCAACATTGATTTCCTTCAGAAGACAGGGCAGAGCAGAGAGCAGGCCGGCGCGTGCAGGAGGTGCTGCTGAGCCATGGGGCAGGCCCGGTGCCAGGCTTGGTGGCTCTTAGATGTCTGCAACTGCTGAGCCCGCCTGTCTGGCGGCAGCAGGACGGGAGCTGCCGAGCGTGGTCCCTGCAGGGAGGTCCATAGCGCTTCTTCCGTGCTGAGGATGCTCTGGGAGCCAAGGCCGGCTCTTCCCCGGCTGCCAGTGAGCCGAGGGGCAGCCGTGCCCTGCGTGTGCAGTGAACACGGCAGGGCCGAGGTCCTGCCCCTGCAAGCGCCAGCACCGCAGCGTGTTGGAAGGGCACGAACAAGGGCTGGGAGCTTGGAGGAGGGCTCTCCATGCCCCTTTCCTTCATTCCTGGCTGAAAGACGTGTTTAGTATTTTGATTTGGGCATATGTTTCACTGCATTCATGTTCTGTTGGATGGGAGTACTTTTCAGCCCTTGGCAAACCAAAGGGAGAAGGGACCTGTGCCTGTGAAGCCCTCTTTTTTTCTCAGCTTTTGAGCTCCCTGCAGTTTTCCTCCTGCCTTGGCAGCTCCAGAGATGGGAGGGACGTTACAGACAGCACCTCAGAGGATGCTAATTAGGAGCAAGGGCTGCAAGGATGGAGCGCAGGAACAGCGTGCGAGGAAGGAGCAGCCTCACAGCAAGATGCATTAGGCTGAGGAGCTGCTTCCCCAGGGAAGTGACAGCAACTCTGTCACTTGGGATGTTCAAAGTTAGACTAAACAAATCGCTCATAAATGTCCAATAGGGAATAAGCCAGCATTTGGAAGGAGGTGGATGAAATGACCTAATAGGGTTTTGCATCCATTAACGTCTTTGCTTCTTAATAGCATGTGGAAAAAATACCCCTTCTCTATCCCTGTAATATAATTTTGAATAATATTTAAAACAAGAGTTTTTAGCCTATTACAAAAAGTATTGAGGCTTCTGATGCTTTATGGTGACTCTCTTTGTCATTCTGCTTTGTGCGGTTGAACAAAATTGTAATTGTGTCTTGCAGCTGATGATGCTTGTGGAGGGACCTTGCGGGGACAGAGTGGAATTATCTCAAGCCCTCATTTCCCTTTGGAGTACGGCAATAATGCAGACTGCACATGGACTATTCTAGCTGAACCTGGAGACACTATTGCGCTGGTTTTCATGGATTTCCAACTGGAAGATGGATACGATGTTCTAGAAGTTGCTGGAACTGAGGGATCTTCGCTCTGGTAGGTACTGGCTGTGCTTCTTCGTGATCTCTAGAGCAGAATTTCATATACGGAGGTATGAACCATGGTAGGAAGTTTAGTGCGAGTAGAATAAGTATTGAACGAGGGTAATTCCTAGTTATTCCTAGGCAGACTTTATACCTGCTCTGTTCCAGTGATGGATGGTTTTTATTTGCTTGGTAAGTTTTACAGTGCCTGTTGTCTACTTTAAAGCATGTTTTTGCAAAAAGATTTCACATAAGATACGACTGGTTAATATAAATAAAGAATTACTAAAATAAAAACCAAGAAACCCTTGGCTATACCATTAGCAAACCTTGTTTTTGTTAAATTGCTTCCTGATTATTACTAAATATGTTGCTGACAAGTTGACTCTACTGTTAATGAACCTGCAGCAAATGGCTACAGATGAGTTTGTTCTTTAAAGGGAGGCTGTGTATGGAATTTAAATAGTTCTCTCATCCCATTAAGTTTGCTCGAGCAGTGCTCAAATGTGCAAGCTTTCAGAAACATTGCATTATGTGTAATAAATGCCCCATTGATTTTTTTTCAATACACTAGAGCAGCCCAAATGATCAGTGATATGAAGTCTGAAGTGAGGGCTTGCAGAAGGAATTTCACGTATTGCTTATAGCAGAGGAAAGCTCTGTCTTATTGATGTAGACACTCTGATTTTCTGCTTTGTGGGTTCATCAACAAACAGTTACAACTCCTATCTAGTAGCAGATGATGGAGAGTAATCTTAAACCCAACATTCGTCTGGAATGGGAGAATTAAGCATTTGAAATAATTAGGTCATGCCTGGGATTATCAGCAGGAAGTTAAATTACAATTATTTATGAGGATTCTGTCACTGGTGCAAATATTCCTCATTTAAGTAATTTATACTTGCCTGGCAATTAAGCAGGGGGGATAGTGTTTGAATATTCAAGATGTATTAATATGATACATCTAGCCATTTACTGTGTACAAGTTGTTTACTGTGCCTAGGACCCCTTTGAAAATTAGATGCTGCAGTTTCATGGAAAAGAAAATGTTTTTATTAGCGTGCATTAATATTTTAGGGCACTGCTACTTACTAGCCATTATGCACTGCAGAGAGGATCAGTCACCTGTGCTCGGTGGGTGAGGATGAAGGTAGTTGGTTAAAAAACGTTATTCAGCCGGGAGGTGTTGCCGGTGCAGCGCTGTGTCTTGTCACATCAAAAATAAAACAATGCCTGTCAGAGGGAACCTGATGGAGAAGTAATAAACTTACCCACAAATACACTGTGGTAAAACATCAAAAATGGCAGGTATGTCTTAGAAAATGAAGGCACTCGACTTTCAATAATACACATGTAAAAAAACTTTTTAGAGTGAGATGTAAGAGCTATTTTGAGGGAATAAGGCTTAAATCGCTCCGGGGGCTGTGTCATAGGGAGTAACGATATATTTACTAACTCCTCCAACCCTGAACAACCTACGTGCTGCATCTTCAATGTCTTCCTCCTGGTGGAGTTTCCCTGGGAGCTGGCTGAACTCTGCGAGCTGGAAGCAGCACTGGGCACTGGATTAGCTGCTGTAGGGGCTAGAGATGGGTCATGTTGGGGAGTGAAAGAGGCCGTGCGAGCTGGAGCTCCATCCTGAGCTGGGAGCACAAAGTGTTCCTCCTTCCCAAGGTTTATTCTGCCTTTTGATATCATCATGAAGAGCGCGTAGGCAACATAAACACAGCAGTCAATTCAGAGAGACCTGGTTTAGTATTCTCAGGAAGTAAGATTTTTAGTCCCATAAGCAGAATTACAAAGCGTCGTATTTTAAATTTCTTTTTTCAAAGCTGGCCTTCACAACTCAGAGGCTGGTAATTAAATTCAGATGACTCATTTTTCCCATTTTTAAGTAATTTTTGCCTGTAGGGGGGAAAAACTGGAGCTCATATCTCTTCTTTAAATATGTTGATACGATTCAGCTTGAAAATATAGCTCAAACCCTTTTTTTTCACTTCCTCTGTGAAAACCTAGTTTTAATTATCAGTAATGGGGCAGATAGACTAAAATAAACCATTCTATTGAAAGCCCTTGCAGCTGAACATTTCATAACCATTTTACCTTTAATCTGGTCCAGAGGTGTTTGTGTATACACAAATAAATTCCATCCAGAGTGTAACTCACGTCTTTTTCCAAGTTATGGATATTCATTACTAACAGTATCTACAGAAGCACCAGCTCAGCCCGTTGGCAGGCTTGCTTTGGGCTGCACATCATGAAAATCTGTGTTTGGTTGACCCTCCTCTCTTCAAAAATAGCTGCAGTTCCTGTGTGTATCAGCTGCAGTTCCAGGATCACAAGTGTAAACAAAGGTGCTCGGCTGCCTCGGGCGCTGTTTCGGCATCTCGTCTAAGTGGTGAGGGACCTTAGCAGGGCTGGGTAGCTGTGATGACTGCTCTCGTGGTTATTGAGGTGTTTGGCTGCTTTTGACAGTGAAGGTGGCATAGAAAGTGACTTAACGCTCCATTTCGGTGTGGATGTGTTCATGGGTGTTGACCAGGAGCCAGTGTTTATTTGCTGTGTACAGGACAGGGATTGGGAAAGCAGGTTTTGCAGTCTGCAGCTGGAGCAGGCGCCGTGGATATCGGGGAGAAGCCTTGCTCTCCAGCTACAGGTTGCTGCATGCAGCAGGATTTCTTTAGACCAGGGATCCCGCAGGTTGTGGAGGTAGATGAAAGGCAGCCTGCTGTTTGCTACAGTTTCTTTGTTGCTTTTGAGTCAGAAAATGGGTGGAAATGGAGGCGGGAGCGCACTGAACTGGTGAGCGGCCGGTGGTGCTGCCTTGCCCGGACCAGGGTGACCAGCAGTCTGGGGCTGCCCGTTCGCTGGTGAAGCTGCTCAGAACCCTCTGCTCCTGCCAGATGAAGCAGTTCCATGAGATACAGCTAACAAGTATCTCGTTTGTGTGGCTGTGGCAGACTGTCTGGCATGCTTTGAAAGTTCATTAGGTGCTTCTAATCTTCAGATGAGAATTTACTTTGAGATGTAGATGACTTTTTAAATAATGAAGCTTTTCAACTCTTGTTACGACTGTGCTGTATTTTGCAACAGTATTTGGGGAAGGAGGGAATCTGGGCTGGAACAAGGGACAAGGCTGTAGCTGGGGAGATGCGGTTCCCCGCTGTCTGGCTGTAGTGGATGCTTCTCAGTGACAGGTATTTGCAGTGTGCAAAGGTTCAGGAGCATCTTGGATCCCTCCTGAATGTTTTGTTGGCTTCTGGCACTCCTCTGGCACCAGATCTTAGCTGATAAAACACCACCAGTGTCATCTGAGGATTGACGGGTGGCCTGGGGGATGGCTTGCTTTGGAACTGCTTCCTCACTGAAGGAAACCATGGAGCCCGCTGAGCCCTGAGCTGTAGAAATGGGAATCCCTTGGAAAGGGAAACTGGTGGAGCCGCTCATCCTTCTGAGAAGCACAGGCCGTGCCCTCCCTACGTATAAGCAATATACTTCTTGATTCTATATTGTAACTTACCGACCCCATGGTGCTGGCCCTCCGTGTCCCTCCGCTCCGACACGCTCGTGTCCTCCGAGTCAGTCTCTCCAGGTACCTTCCTTCGTGCTCCGAGGCAGCTGCTCTTGGCTGCAGGTGTTTGCAAAGCAGATTGCCACATGACTGCTGAAAATGGATTTCATCTCACACTTACCACTTGCTTTTTGATTTTTTTCCAGCCAGTGACTGCTTATACTTGAATGTTGACAAGCGTTATCCTGCCTCAGTGTGTGCATGAGGCAGAAGACTTGAGAAGATTATTTATTGTGTTTCTTGAAATAACTTATTTCATCACTGGTTAAAGCCTAGATAATGCCAGTGTGAAAGTTTTCTTTTCCTGTGCATTGATTTAAGCTTCCTTGTTGTAAAAGCCAGTTAAATACCAATACTTTGTCTGTAGTATTCAGTTGCTCTTCTACCTTGGTGCTGTTTCCCATAGGATTGGGAATGAACAAAAAATGTGTACAAAGTGACTCCTAAAACCTCCATTTAAGTGTGGGTTACGTCTTCATCAGGATCTGGAAATTAATTTTATTTGACCTCTACAGCGTGAAGTTTCGCCTCCCCCTCCTCTCTTCGTAGAGTTCAGCCGTGCTTTTAATTGGAAACAATTCTACGAAGGCTGGAATGCAGTGCAATCTGAAGAGCTGCTTCCCAGGGAAATAGTCACCTTGCAAAATTTCCCTTTCTTGTAGAACTTGTTATCCCTGGAGATAAGTTCGAGGGGGAAAGTGCTCAAGAATTTTGTCAGAAATCAGAGCGTTCCTGCTTGTGCTGGGGGCTCCTTGGGAGCTTGTTCTGGGGCCCTCGCACCAAGACAGACTGGAGGCAGCGGGGCGTAGCTCTGCGTGGGTGAAAGCCAGGCTTGGTCCATGCTTCGTTCTTGACCTCTCGTCACAACAGCCCCCTGGCTCCTCTCCCGGCTGCCTTGTCACCTGCTGCCACCCGGCCTTGCTCCTGCCACCGCCCGGCCTCGCTCAGCTCCCCCTTCCACCTGGGCGTCGTGGCCGGAGAGACTCCTGGAACAAATGGAACGAATCGGTGAGAGGCCCCTCGACCTTCCTGCTCAGCGCTCGTTCACTCGGACACGATCAGATTTCATATACCACTTTCTGCCTAATCATATTTTTCCATGCATTAATATGATTAATTCTATTTGCTAGATAGTACACAGCGTTCCAAGAATATTGAGGCTAATGTCAAGGAAGAAGCTGCTTTTAGGCTGAAAATTTCACTAATCATGTTTTAATTGTCCTTTCTATGCCAGTTTGTTGTCCTCTCATTTGGTTATTGGTGAGCTCTGAATCAGAGAACCTCCACGCGAAGGCTGCTGTGGTGTGGGCTGTGCCTCGAGGCATGAGGTGCAGGAGAAGCTGCAGCTTATAGAAAAACTCAACGAATTCCCAAACATGAAGAAATTGATGCTTGGTCTTTTCTGTGCTGGCCGCTACTTGCAGGGAAGAAAAAAGGACAGACCTGCTTCCAAAAACACTCAATACCTGCAGGCCAACAGGTTCGCAGAAGGACAGACTTCACGTGTGAATTAAGATAATGCAACTGGATGAAAGCTGAGAAAAATATTGGTAATCTCAAGAGTGCTTTCTGGATGTGACCCAAAATATAAGCATATAGATGGAAAAGCAGGGAATTGTGCCTTTATTATTTGGCAGGGACAGGGGGCTCTGCGTAAGTGTGGACATCGTCACAGGCTGTGAATAGTTGGGCATCTGGAACGCACTTGAAAATGTGCTCTCCCTTGCTCTTGTAGTGGGATGTTCCGCTTTCTCAGATCATGCCGGTGTTTGCACAAATCCTGTCTGAAAAGTTTCTGGCCTCGTGTAAAGGCGCTTCCAGATGTCCCTGCCTCGTCCCTTGCAGAGGGCGCCTGTGCGTGTGGCTTTGCTTGCCTCGTCTCGTGATCAGAGCGCGATCCGTGTCGCTCCGTGTGAGGCTGCACCGCTCCTCTTTGAAGTTGGCTGATGTGTTCACACAGAGGGTCTCCCTTTGCAGGGAAGTTCACCATGTTGAGGGAAATTGGATTTGCATGTCAAAATCTGTCTGCCAGAGCTGATAGCAGTCGTGTTCTACACTGCTAGCCCTTATCTAAAACTTCAAAGTGAAAGAGCAGAGAGACCTCGGCAGCTGTTTCGGTGCTTTCAAAGTCTTTTCTCTTCTGGGTTTTCTTTGCGGACAAGCTCACAGATGGTTTCCTATAGTTACAAGTTGTATAAAAGAGCTTAAGTACTTTGTTTTCAGATGTCACCTGTTTCACAGCATATATTTGAAATGATCTTGCCCTGCTGGGTTTTCTTCTCCAGATGCAGTGCAGCTGCAGGGAAGCCCTCGCTAGTTCACGTGTTGGGTTTCCTTAGGCTTTGCTTCCTGTGCGGTGGGTGGGAGTCACAACTGATTGATTCACTTTGGTGCTAATTCATAATTCTCTTGTTTAATTTCATTTTGGATGTCTAATGGTAATGTATCTCATGTGCTGTGATTAAACTACAGCTGTAATTCACATTGTATCTCTTAATTCATTAGAGTTAGGGAAGTCTTGTTACCATGGTTGGCAGAAGCTTAAGCTGGGGAGAAGGATCACCGTGTTTCTGTTGGAAATTTCAGGTCTGGCTTCTTGGACATACACGCGCTGTGTTTCAAACCCTGTCTTGTTTTTTGCACTGGTTCTGGTGTCACTGCTGGATCCTGGCCCTGCTCATGCTTCTTGACCCAGGTGCAGACTGCAAATCTAGTAATACTGGATACTAAAAGTGAATACTCATTATAAACATTTTTTACCTCTTAAAAGACTTTCCTAAGTCCAGATGGGAAGGAAATACTGGGTTGGGATTTATATGGCTATTTTTTCTTCTTTCTGGTGGCATTTGGTTTTGTCATGGCAGGTCATGATCTCTTTAGCTCATGTTGAGTTTGTTTTTGACAATCTTGGCCATTTTGCAATACGGGTGCTTTGATTCTTTCTCAAAGGGACATCTCTCATGGCTGAATTTATAGCAGAGAGCAGGAAGGTACCAAGATGCAAGTAAATATTAGAGGATTAGTAATAGACTCAATGTTGTCAAAGCTACTATCTAATCACCGCATTCCTGGCCTCATTGAATTGGAATTTTCCAAGACTCTAGAAGAACAGCAGTTGTGGTGCGCCACTGAAGCAGTTGTGTGTAAAATGCAATTGCCTCCTTGTGCAGATTGAGCCCAGCGTCTTGAATGCTCCGTGAGACGCTGCAGCCCCTCAGGCTGTAGCGCGCGGCGGGCTGCAGCCCTTCCCACTGCTCGTGGTACCTGTGCACCCGCCGAGCTCTCTCCCCTGCTGCTGGTTCTGGGGAGCTTCACAGAGATACCTCTTAGCTTGACAAGTGCTTGTTGCTTTTATTTTTAGAGTTTTTCAACAGCCTTGCGGAATGGGGAAAGGCAACATGAAGCATTGCTGCCAGCGTCAGTGTTTGTGGTGAGCTGCAGCAATGCCCAGCAGCAGCCGGAGCCAAAGACCTGACGTGGGCATCGCCCGGCCGTCCGGAAACCACTCCTTCCCCAGGCACCACTCGCTCTCGGTGCACAAGACAAATGTCCTGCCTCTTGGAAGGGGAAAGAGCAAAATAACATAATGCAGCAGTACAGACGTGTTGTGTCCAGGCCCTGTCAGCTCGCCTCTTAGCAGGACTGCTAACGGCAAAGCTGCAGGAAGCTGCTTCCCTACCGCCGCCTCTGGCGTCACGAATGCAAAGCCGATCACATCCGTTAAAATCAGTTTAAGCTACATTTATTATTCTAATTTATTTTTCCAACCTGTAGTTCCTCCTGTGCTGAGGGGAGGACCTGGTGACGGAGCCATGCAAGGGAAAGAGCAAAGCCGATGCCCGGGCGCACACGACAGCAACTGGAGCATGTGGGACGTGCTGCCTTCCCCCTCCCTTTCCCTTTTGTCTTCATCCTGTGCTTCCTAAATTAATTTTTTAATCATCTTTAAAATGATGGAGCAGTTCAAGTTAGCACTTTTAGTCAGAATTACCTGCATTAAAGATCCCTTTAAAAGAGAAGGGCATAAAACTAATTAATTGCTTCAATTATAATAATGTGGCTTAGCTTGTGGTTTTCTGTTACAAAAACCTGTTTTTGATAAGTCAGCTGTTCTTAAAGGAGAAAAAAAAACGGCAAGTGCTTCAGGCTGGAAGTTGCATGAAGGAATTTCGAGAAGGTTGTTCTGTCCGCACTGGAGCGGAATAAGTGACCGGTGTGGATCCTGCAGCGGTGCCCTGCGCTTGGCCAGCCCGTGGCGGCAGCCCCAGCTCGCAGCTCCTCTCTTCTTGCCCGGTCGCAGCTGGTGATGACTCCCAATCCCCCCAAAGCCAGGGATGTCGAGGGCTGCTGGTTGCTGACCGCAGTGCTGCACTGCGTTACCTGCGTTGCATTATCTGCACCGTGCAGCGCATGGTGCTGGCAGGGGCGTTGGGCCGGGCTCCCCGCAACCACGGGCAGGAGTCACGTTCAGCTCACATCGAGTGTCTTGTCTTCCCACACGCACCCGGAGGAAACAGGAGGTGTCAGATGAACATCACTCAGTGCTGTTAACTATTTTCTTAGCCCTCTTGAGGAACTACAGATCTTTAGCATGAATTCGTATATTGAAGTATTTGTGGAAAGAATAAAATTCTCATTAAGTTATTCAGCCCTGGAATATGTGTAAGACAGCTTGCAATTAAACTTCCTTTTGAAGCAAGTTAACAGAAGTTTTGTTAGTGTTTAACATCAATATGGATGTCATTCTTCGTAAATTTGGACTAATTAAGTCCAAAGGGACAAAATAATAGATTCTGTATGTGTTGCACATGCCAACACTCGATTCGCTTCTGGGGCTTTTTCTCTGCTTTTTTTTTTTCTTTCCAAGTTCTGATTTTAATATATTACCACAAATGAACTATTTAGCTTTCTATGCCAAATTCCTAGGAATCATCTTCCTTAATTTCCAAAGGATTATAACTTAGGGAAATGCCTGATGTTTGTTTGCCTCCATTGAGATGAAGATGTTTTGTTCTGAATTTCAGGAGACTTTGAATTGAAATTTTTTTATTTTCTTCAGATATTTTTGTAAAATCTTGGGTTGGGCTGATGCCTCTCCCCTGATATTGACCCTGAAGTTCTGGGGTTTCCTTAACTATAATGCAAAAGTAGTCTGAAATGGTTGCAATTACAGATTTTCATGGTGGTTCTTCTGCTTCAGAGAGCAGCACTTGACCTCAGCAGAGCTTTGAACCTCCCTCTGGCTTCCAGGTTGAGGATGTCAGTCTGCAGCGTTAGTGGTTTGCAACGCTGCTCCCAGCAGAGCCCATTGGAGCTACGGTCCAGCACAGTCGGGTGAGAATATCTTTAATAGACCGCGGGCTCGGCCGTGGCTGTGCCAAACCTCCACTGGCGTAAACAATGCACAGCTCAGAATAGGTTTTTAACAGCCTTTTATTGATTGAAAGGATTGAAAGTTCATCTAAACTGTGGATAATTCTGGCTGTTTCCTTGTGAATTTGACTGCTCTATAGCGCTAATCCTTGCACCAAGCTTTGAAATGACTTATAAGGAGCAATGCTAATAAACCTGTTAATGATGTGGTTGATTTGATTAGTAAAGGTGCCAGGTTCCTCTGTGAGGCTCTGGGCTGTGTCGCTTGCTCAGTGATGAGCTCAAGGGGGACGATGCTCTGATCCCCATGAAGTGGGGAGGATTTCACAGGCCCATGAGCTGCTTGAGGGTGGAAGGGAACCTCTGGATGCCGGACTGCCCCGGTCTTCCTTTTGCTTTTGCTAACACCTGTAGAAGCTCCTTTTGTTGCTCTTTGTCCCTTACCAGATTTGCCTCGAGATGTGCTTTGGTTTCCTTAAACCCAAACCTGTCTGCTGGGCAGCATCTCCGGTGCCTTTCGTGGGTTCCCTGACCCTGCTTCCTTATGTGTCTTGAGTTGCCACCAGGAGCTCTTTGTCCCTAGAGTCTTCCTGCCGCCTCTGCCGTGACTTCTGCGTGTCGGGATAGCCTGTTCTTGGACTTGGAGGAGGTGGTTTTTGGAAGACCAGCCCACTCATCTGGACCTCTCTTTTTTTCTAGGACTGTTTCTCATGAGTTTTAAAGGCAGGTTGAAAAAACCCTTGAAGGTTTTAGCATTCTGTTGCAAGTCAGTTCTTACAAGTTCTTGAAAATCTTAGTGCTTAACTACTTAGTAAAGGCAATTTTTTTCCATAAAAAGCAGACTTTAAAACTCTGCTGCTTTTCTGTGAATACTGTCGCAGTCTATTTAATTCAAACTGAAGATTTTATTTCAGGATTTCTCATCTGATCAAACACTTGGAAATAGAGAATGATGGGCAAGTGTTGAGCAGCCAGTTCGTGAGACAGAATCCACTGGCGTGGAGGAGCCTGAGCAGAAGGTGTGTGGATCGATCTCCTCTGAGCATTTGGAAGAGAAACTGTTGGAGAAGCAGAGAGACCACAGAAGGCAGCTTTAAAAAAATGAAAATCCCGCTTTGATGTGGTGGTAGTGCTTTTAGGTAGTCGTGTTTCTGTAGTTTGAAGTCTTCATATTACATTAAGTCAGTCCACACGGACTGTTAAAAGGCAGGCTTCGCCCTTGTACCGCTATCTTGGTAACTTTGTTCAGGTGTTACGGAGCTCTCCATCTTCCCAGGAAAGCGCCCTGAATAACCCGTGCTGTGCTGGTCACTGGAGGGAAGCGGTTTGGCCACAGACCTGCCACAAGCCCATGGCTTAGTGTGGAGTTCTGACGTTAGCCCATGCCAAACCCTCACAGAGCCGTTGTGAGCTGATAAAGCTGCTCTCAAGCGCAACAGGGAAGGATTAATATGTTTGTTTTCTTAGCTGTGTTTGATCCAATGCTGTTTTTCATTCAGCATCTGGATTAAGTCAAGCAGTGAACCCTTCATTGATTTCTGAAGGGAACAAGGTCATCCGATGATCTTTGTGGGTTTTTTTCCCCTCTTAGAGTTTAAGCCTCACTAAAAGCAAGTTATTTGTGTGTTGTTCCCGTGTGTGTGTAATAACATTCTGTAAAAGTGGTGGTGGCCGCGTCCACGCACCCAGGACTGGTGCTGGTGTCTGCAGCTACGTGATCTTGCCGAGAAGACAGATCGTCCAGCTCACTTCATCTGCAGTAACAGGCGGTTGAGATGACTGTTCCGGCATCTCTGTCTCAGCAGAGTCCTCTTTGAGAAGCAGCCACTGCCACTACAGCTTCATTTCATATTGCTGTTGAGTAATTGCTCCTATAGATTTCTGTAGATCCCAAGTAGGTATTAATTTATTTGAACTGCTCTGAATACGGCTTTTTGTCATTTGCTGTTCTTGGGAGCATAAAACCTTTTGCAGTGAAAGACAGGAAAAAAGTGCTTTGAATCAAACGACGATTTATTACCTATATTTAATGTTACCTTAACTAGTGCTTGTGGTTCTCCTAAATGGTAGTCTCATGAAATTTTCATTTTGCATGTAGAAAACTAATATTGCAAACTTATTTTTTTCTTTTTATTCTGTAGTATTTTTTACATAAAATTACAATGTTATGCAAAATTTACAATATCCTACCAGGATATTGTACCTACCAGGAATAGTTAAGTCTCGTGTCCAAGTTAAGTGTCTGTCTGATTTATCTTGTTTGTCAAGGTTTTAACTGAGGTTAGGGAGAGCACAAGCAAATAGTTGCTTTTACCAATCTCAATAGTAGATTTTGAGGCAGAGTAGATTGGATCTGTCAAACTGCTCCTCTAATTGCACTTCTAGTAATTTAGCACCTGTTTTTTTGGAGCGGGAGCTCTTATTAAATAAACGAAGCAGATGGGTTTGCTGTTGAATGAGTGGCACGCTTTGAAAGATCAGTTCCATTATCTCCCCTCAGATTTGGAGTGAAGATGCTCTCACCGAGAGCGGCGAGGTCTCCAGGCCCTACCTGCGCTGAGTTAAGTTGCTTTGCTTGACAGAAGAGGAGTTGGGGAAGCTCTTAATTCAAGCTGCCTTCGGGGTCAGCCTCAGACCAGGGCTTCCCGGCTAGATGTTTTGCAGATGTGCAGAGGACAGTTTGCTTTTCCAGTGCTTTGTGATGTGCATGGGAGTTCGCAAGGGTGCCAGGCTGTCCCGACCCCCTGCAGCTGGTGTGTGCTCTGATGTGCAGTCCGTTCCTTGGTGCCCAATGGCCTACAAGGAAACAAGCCATTTTCTTGTCCGCTGCAGTTAGTCCTGGTAGCTTTTTAGCTTATAAGTAAGTTGGTGTCTTCTTGGTCACGTGAAAATCAAGCTGGGAATAAAAACAGGTCATGGATTCTTTGAAATTGAAAATATTTTTTTGCCAGCCAGTTGAAGAATAAAGAACACTTGAATGCGCTGTGCAAAATTCAGACATTTTAAGTGGTACCGTCTGGTGACCAGGTCCTTCCTACAAGGTATATGGAGCAGATGTTGGTCTCAGTTGTAAGCAATCTGTGCCTCAGTAATCAGATTTGGGGAGTAAGTTGGGGAGTAAGGGGGAAAAAAAACCTTTAATTTTAAGGCTTCTTTTGTGCTCTTAAAAACCTGGGCTTAAAGTCTCTGGTGAAACCAGGAGCGGATGCTGGGAGTAGCCTGTGTTGCCTGGACCTCTCTGCCAGGCTGTTGGGCCAGGGTTGTGGGCAGCACCCTGAGAACTGCTCTGGGGCCCGTGAGCTGCCGGAGCAGGGAGGGAAGAGCCGGACCTGGCCTCACTGAGCCCCTTGCGCAGGGGAGGCTGCGGGAAGGTCCCTTGTCACCCTCCAGGGACATCGCTGCAGTCAGGGGCTTAACTGCACTCTAGTTGACAGGGGTTTTCATTAGAAATCTTTTAATCTTGTGTTCTCCTCTTCATATTTTCTTTAGCTTACTGAAATGCCAATAAGGCTAATAAGAATTTGTTTATTAGATATACCAAGGAATGCATAATCTATTTAGTGGTATTTGCTGTGCTCAGAAATTCAAACAAGTGCTTTGAAAGGCTTGTAATATTGAGAAAGAATTGCAGTGTTTAACACTGGAGCATTTGTGGCGTTTGTTTTGCTTTTAGTCCTGAACTTTTTTAAAAAAAATGATGCATCAAAATTCCATGGTTTCTTGTGGTTTTGTCGCAGAGAAGATAAGGCAACAGTGTAGAAGCATTACTGCAGAGAAACATCTATTAAATAAATCCGCTATTCAGAAATATTTTAGTGCTTCCATTATTGTTGTAATAGGAAAGCTTTTATACACACAGGAAGAAATTGCTACCATAAAGAGACTGGAGTTTAAATGAAGGAGGTAGGATGAAATGTCATTATTCCCATTTATCAGATAAAAGAGGGAATATCTGCAGAGAGGCTACTCTTGATGGACTTAAATAATAGGAGAATGAGTGGAGCATTCAGGTTTCCCTAATGATATTTTACACTTTCTGTGCTGAGAGCTCAGTTTGGGGAAGGTTGAGAGTGCCTGAAACTTTGTCATTTATTTCTACTTTTCTAAATGCAATCTGGATTTTAAAGTCTGATCCAGGGGTAGTGACCCATTTGTGTATGTGCCCTGTGTATATTTATGTATGTGCCCCTGCTCAGAGCCACAAGTGCTAACAGCCATACAGGCAGTGGGGGTTCTGAAGACTTGGTTGGATAAAGAGCTAAAACTTCTGGCTTTTTCAACTCCAGAAGTTGGTCCTTCAGAAACCCCTACGTGAGGATGCCGGGACTGAGCGCTCCCTCTCAGGTGCCAGGCTGCAGATGAGCAGGCTTAAAGGCGATGTGGCTCTCCAGCTAATATTCTCCTGTAAAACTTGCAAGGAGTTTGTTACTCATCTTTCCCTTAGCAGCGACAACAAAGGCAGCATTAAACTCCATAAAAATGATATTACTAGATCTATTATAATGTCATTATCATTAGTTTTGAGTACATGAAAAGCATGCGAAACAGCTTTCATGTTCAAGGCTTGCAGTGAGCGCAGTTTTTCCAATACGTAGGCTTCGCAGAAGAGTTTGTGCCTGATTTCACTAGCGCATGGAGGGCAGATGGAGAAGGAACTTATTTCGGGCCTCCAAGTAGGAATGCTAATCTGCAATCAGCGTTCTCCATCCGTTATCCATAAACTCTTATCAGGCTAATTTCTATGCAACTAATGTAAGTCATCTGAAAATGTTGTTTTTCACTGTTAGGACTTGGTCTTAACTACTGTTGACTGATTGGTTGGTTCCCTGTATGTGAAATGGAATAATAGCTATTATATATATAAATAATCAAAGAAATCAGTGACCACCCCACCAAAAATGCTATATATACAACCTGCATAGTTACTTGGGTGTAGCTGTACTGCAGGTAATGGGTGTTTTATTGCAGGTTTTGTGTCTGCAGTGAGCAGGCATCCGTGAGCCTCTCGGAGTGTATTTCAGTTGAAGAGGCTGCTAGGAATAGCCATGCTGGGAGTTGAGCAGAGTGTGTGTTTGCCAGGAAGTGGATGTTTTGAGGCAGTACTGCAAGAATTTGAAGACATTACTCACAACCAGCCTGTGATGTGCTAAATTGAGTGGAACCTGTGTGCCAACTTCACAGAGCATGATTTTGCCTGAACGCCAATTGTTTGTGAAGTGTGCGAGTTGAGGCACGGAAGAGACAAAGTTTCCCTTGAAAAGTACAATTGGATGGGTGATATCTTGGTCCTTTCTTCCTTTTTAACCACTTCATATTCATAATGTGCTGAAAATAGCTGAGCAGTCTGGTGTTGCCATCACTAATGCTGCTGGGAATAGATCCTAATTGATGGATCCTGTCAAGCTGTTAGCGGCCGTGCAGCCGTGAGAACCATTAAAGTGATATTTCTTGTCCGTGTTCGCTTAAACACCCTGCTAGCAAGTCACAGCAGAGCATTATTTTTTACTTGGTGTATCAGCATCTCTACTGATGCCTTAGTAGAGTCATGTCGTGTGTTTTTAAGTTTTCCAATAGTGATAGCTACTGACCACTGCCTTAAGGTACAGGTCTTAGAGCAGAGGGTGCTAAGACCCTAACAACACGTAGTGCGTGGGCGAGGAGCAGACCTTTCCTCTGGTGCCTTTGGGGCCTCGTTGGGAGTGGGGACTTGGGAGCTTTTTTCTTTTTTCTTTTTTCTTTTTTAGCTGAAGCATTTCCTTCCATGAGCACAGAGGGGAAGAACGTGGAATTTGGCTATGGTTCTTTGTTAGACTGAGACCTTGCTCCAGCGTGGAGTAGGTGGCAGTGCTTTGGAGTATTCTAGTTCTATGGACCACTTGATTCCTTCCTTACATGCAAGTATTCAGAATGTTTTAGGTAGGTGTCCTGGTTTTGAAACTTCCTCTTGAATTGAGGAGAAAGTGATGAAAGTAGCATCTAATACTGGCATTTTAGGGGGAAGGGGTTAGCATTTCTCGTGGCCTACCAGACTCAGCAGAGTAGAGCTCAGCCTGCAGAGCTGGAGCCCCCAGCTCCTCGCGTGCGCAAGGGCCCTGTCTTGAGCCATGGTTTGGAGTGGTGAGGAGACAGGGAAGACTCGCTCCTATTCTTGTGGACGAACGGAAGATGTTCTTCTTCAGGCTGTACAAATGCTCTATTGCCCTCAATATGGGACCAACTGTATCAACTCTGATTTACAGCCCTATCCGAATAATTGCAGTCATCCAGTATTTGCAGTTATTTTTACTGGGGCTTACGATGGACTGCCCTGGAGCTTCACGAGGAGCCGCAGTTGTGCGGCTGCTGAGATGGGGTTGCTGAGGGCGCCGGTCTTAGAGAGCAGCCGCGAGGGCCTCCCTGCCTCCCTCCTGCTGGGGCCTGTCCCGCTGGGATCTTCTCCTTCCTGGCCGTCGGGTCCCACGCCGCAGCCTAGGGCGGCTGCCGCCGCCGCCTCCTCAGCAGCGCCGCGCGCTCTTTGTACATGACCTTGTCCTTCTCCGGCTGTTGGTGCCACATTTTCCCCAGCTCCGTGACGGTTTGGACGGCCGTCCAGCGCGGGTGCGACTCGCGCAGCCCCGGCCGGTGGTTTGCTGCGAAGAGGAAGAAAGCCGGTAGCGGCCGCTTCTCGCTCGCGAGCCCCTTCCTGGGCGCGGGCCTCTTTCTGTGCCGCCTCCTCACTCCCCTCAGCGGATCCGCCGCGCTGCCGGCCGCCCGCCGCGCATTGTGCTGCCTCGCCGCCTCTGCGTACCGCTGCTTCTCCTCCCGGGACATGGCTCTCCATTTCTCCGAGCAGCTCTTGGAGAGCTCCCTGCCGCCGAGGGGCCCGTGGCCGTTCTTGGCGCCGTTCTTGAAGGAGAGGTAGAAGACGAGGTAGGAGGTGAGCCGCCTCCACGGGGGCAGCGCGGGCGCCCTGGCCGCCGCCTCCGGCTCAGGGCCGCGTGGCACGGTGAGCGCCCCGGC
>JAWLRI010000564.1:3619473-3715553 GCA_034781795.1 Crypturellus tataupa | reverse complement strand
GAGCTACGGGTGACGCGGGGATGGCTCCCTCCTTCCTCAGCCCCGCTGAGGCCTGGCCCCGCTCCCTTCCCTTGCTGCCTCCTGCCCTGGTGCCAGGTTGTGCGCAGGACGAGTTGGGCTCTCAGCCAGGGAAGCGCGCTCGAGGCCCTGCTGTCCCCTTTGCTTTCAGCCACTGGACAGAGGGGAGCATTTCTGCCAGCTGTGGGGACTGTCAAACACTGGAGCAACTGTCCTTCCCGCTGCTCCGGCTGCTGTCCCGGAGGTACCGCGGTCAGTCCCAGGGGCTGCGTGTCGCAGGGCTCTGCGGTTCAGCCGCCACCGCGTTGTGTTGGGCCTGGCACATCTCCTGCCGCTCCGCTAGCATCGGAGCGTGAGGTCGGGACGTTCCCTACCCCGGCCCTCCTTCCCATTTCCTCCCTTGTCCAGGAGCTCTGGTGTCCCCATGGAATTGCACTGCGTAATGATGAAGCAGTCAGGTCAATCCAGAATTAATCACCTTTACTTATCATTATGGATGATGGAATTAATTTAGATGTAAAGCAACATGTAGTCAACCTTGATGCGTGTCCTGTGAAGCTCCAACCACTGAAGGAAGTTTTCCTGTCTTTGAGAGGAAAGTGTTGGAAAAAGAGACGTGTCAGAAGTGATGAGTTACCGTCCATGTTACTGGACAGATCGGGTCTTTAGCTGCCCCCAAGGGGTCCAAATTCAGCCCTGCCTCAGCTGCTGGTGGTTGGGCTCAGGTGAATCTTCAGAACCCTTAATTAGAGCCGTGTGTCTGTCTGTGTCTGCTTGCACAGTCCAGAGAGTTGACTCATCCTGATGGTCTCTGCAGAGCCTGCCGCCCTGCCTGCAGAGCCGCATTTCCTCTCCAAAGCTACCTAATTTTCTATAGCCACCTAATTGTCCACATCTGTCCTGAGGCAGACAGCTTTCTAGCAGATGTCGGTGATGTCCAGTCTGGGAGCGGAAGGACCGATATTTTGTGTTTCAGCAGCTCGCTGTGTTACGCCTAAACTCTTGCAAAATCGGACATCCTTAACAGACCTGCTGCTCTGCTCCCCGCTCCCAGGGGCACAGGCTGTTTTCTGTGTTTGTCAGTTTTGTGGGATTCGCCCACAACCCCTGCTGCTCCCTTCTGGACCCGTGGCTATTGAAAATAAAAGAAAGGCAGGTCCGACCCTTGCGACTGGATACTCCCCATCGGCTTGGGGCTCTTGTTCTGTTTGTGCTCGCTGCAGCGCAGCGCACGGGAGGATGTCACCTGTCTCCTGTGTGCTGCACATGCCTGTGTGTGCTGCTAACCCAAAACCCGATGCAGTCGGCGCGGTGAGAAACGCGTCTCCTGGTCGCTGGGCTCTGCTGGGCCCGGAGCTGCAGGGCGCTGGGAGGAGGATGGCTTCTCCCCCAGGCACACGGCAGCCCCTGGCACAGTCTGCCCTGGGGTTTGAGCCAGTTAAATCTGTCACTCGCTGTCCAGCTCTAGCGCAGGCACCAGCTAAATCCGTTGATATCAAGCAGGCAGCATGAAACAGCCCAAATGAGTCAATCTCTTTCCATCCTCCAAACTTTTAACTGAGGAAAATATCTTGCAAACAGCAGATGCATTTCAGAGGACTGTTGTATAGCTGTATTACTGTATATTCTGTACACTAAGAGACTTCTAAAATTCATTCGATTGCTACTACTGCCCAGCTTGCTATAATCCATTGCTGTGACCTTGGCTAAATCCTTTCCTACGTCTCTCATTCTGCCTGTGGAAGATAGGAGTTCTTTGGGGACATGATACTGGCATCGCTGTGGTTGTCTGCAGCCTGCTACAAGGAGCTCCTGATGGACTGTCTAGCTTGTAGGGAATCATTTTTCATGTCACGGTAGGTATTAATGGTAATTCTGCAAAATTCTTGAAATGCACCGACTTGAATGACTCCTGGAGACATCAGTCCTTCATTCCTAAGGCCATGCCAGTGCTGGGGAGTGCTGGCCAGTGAGATGTGGTGTACTGAAAGCCTGGTGAACCCACCCGTAACCTTCTCACCAGTTGAACAGAAGGGAGGAGAGTGCCAGATGGCAACTGAGATGTTTATTTTCCTTTTTTGAAAGTTTTCAGTGAGGGAATCTCCAAAATAGAATTACTACAGAGTTACTGGGTGTGCAGACACAGGAGTCTTCACCTAGCTAATGAGAACCTGCCACCTGATCCTTGGAAACACTAATTTATTTACTTGGATCGAAAGCTTGGAGTTTTCAGACTATTTTGTTACACCAACCCCTTGAAATGGATTTTTAAATAATTCACCCAAAAGGATAGGGAGAGGCTTGTTTTATGCTTTTCTGCTCCAATTATTCACTTGCTGCTAAGCACCTCTTCAGAATGGCTCTTGCCAGGACAAGCCAAGGCCATTAACGTTGGCTTGGGAAGGGGAATGGTAGGGGGAGCAAAAGAAGAAAATCATGCTGATGTCTTCCCATAGCCTCATTTACAGATGCTGCCGAAGGGGCTTCCTAGTCCCTGCTGCTGGATTACAGTAAATGTACAGCATAAATTGACAAGTTTATAATTCATAAGCTATTTCTAAGAGGGCTGGAGTTCAGCTCCTGTTTAACTGCTTGGACTGTGGTTTTGGAGAAGCTGTCAGGTAGGATTTTCCTAGCTAGGCACTTGTACAGAGCCAGTTTGGGGAATTTCCAGGTGTGTGGTGTTCCCAGCTTGAGGCAAATTGATTCTGAGTGTTTGAGGTTTTTTTCTCTTAAAAATATGAATTCCACTGAACACGATAAAAGAAAGTGCCTAACACCTCCTGAAAGCTGCACTTCGATGCTCGCTGTCAGCGAGGAACCTGTTGCTAAATCAACAGATACTGTTCTTGGACGTGCCGCTTCTCCCCCTCCCTTAAACTAAAATTGAATTAAACCTTCTGGTAATGTTTAGGCAGATAGCTGCTTTTCTTCCTAAAGAAATAATAAGGGCAAAGAGATACTCAGAAATGAGGATTCAGTCTAACAATTCTTTGCTTTAACTGGTAGATGGCACCTCTCACAGGCCTTTAATATTCTGGCAAAATAAGCATTTATTACTTTACAGGGCTGGCAAGAAATAGTGTAGTCAAATGACAATGTCAAACCGAGTTAAGAATCTGCTTCGTTATGAGAGATTTTCCTGCACCAACGTGCTGTGTTACACTCCTGTAGTCACCGCAGAAATTACCAGGGGGACCACTCTGCACAAAACACTGCTGCTTCAACAGCAGCGCTGCGCTGCCTTACGCCCTCATAAAAATTCCTCTCGCTGATGCTACAGATAATCTTTTTTGTTGCCCGTCTTCTATTTATTAACCTACGCGAGGCACACCGGTGCTGCCCCTCGGAAGAGGAGAGAGGAGCCCTGGGAAGGATGGATGTGCCTGGAGGAGAGGGAGGCCAAGGCCATGGAGCGGCCCGGGCCCTGCTGCTACCGTGGGCCAGTTGCGCTGGGGCCGGTGCAGTTCATGGGGTTCCAACTTGCATACCGGGCTCCTTGCATGCTTGGCGTTACCGTGTCGAATTAGTCCACTCGCCAGCCCCAGTTCTCTAAGCAATTTTAATCCTCGACCTAGGAAAACTTGGGAAAGGAGTATTTAATATATTGTATAAAATGCATTGCACATTTAGATTGAAGATGCATATGAGGGAAGGGCATTAGAGCAGCTCTGGGATCCCGGGTTCTCTTGTGTCACCTTGGCCACTTTCCTTTTGGGGACCTTAGAGAATTACACTGATGGCTTCAGTGTAGAATACAGAGGTTTACGGGTAGGTGTCTGCAAGATGCGCTGCTCTGAGGCCGTTTTTCTGGGAACTCTGCCTGGCTTTTGTTTAATTTTTGCCCAATCCCGAAAATCTTGATCAGAGGATAGGAATATCATAAATTAATAAAGTAAACATATTCACTGGTGCAAACAGTCCTTATCTGTATCCTCTTCCTCCTCCTCCTCTTGAATTTGATCCAGTGTTTGACTTAACATTGGGTTTCCTGTCTTTTATAGCTCTCACTCAGAGCTTTAATAATATTTGATCTCTCTTTTTCCCCCTCCAAGTTTTAATATCCAGGACATGTATATTTCAGTTTTATGAATCCTTGGGGAGGCCTCATTTACTGCAAGTCTGCTGGCATGACCTTGGAGAGTAATTTAATTCTTTTTCTTCCTCTGCCCCTGCAACCTCCTTGCAGGCATAAAGCATCACAGTGGTTCATGCTGGAGATGAAGCCCCACGTTTAACCAGAGGGTGTGGACGGGCTGTGCCAAGGACCAGGGAGGTTTCCTGGAAGGGACCTCGTGGTAGGTGTCGCTTGCTGACACCGTAGACACGTTGCTGCTGGGGGTGTAGCACTCCTGCTTCATCTGATGAGGATAAACTGCTTGCAGAGGTTCTTTCCCTTAAGTTGTAATTAAAATGTCTCGCTGTGCTTTTGCAGGGAGCTCGTGGCTGGAGAGGGCCTGGCTCCTGGCCCTGTCGCAGAGCCCTGCCTAACTGCAAGGTTTTGTTCCTTCTTTAACAGCACCAAACCACCCCCATCCGCTGCCTTGCTTGTCGTGTACCTTGCTGAACGGGGTAGGAGTTCACTCTGAAATATTAGGTGCTGTTAATGCGTGTGCTTTCCTGACCTCCTCGTACTGTCTGATTCCAAGAGCATTGCTGTTCTGGGGATTTTCTTGCCAAAATGCAGAAGAAGGCATTTTTACGTAATTCCCTATTTGAGAAAAGGATACTGCAACTGTCAGGTATCAATTTAAGTGTTTTAAAGCTTAAATTTGGCAACTGGAAGTGCAGAATCGAGTTTTGTGATCGAGCAAGCTATTACAGAAAGCTCATATGTAAGGACAAGCCTTAAATGCTGTTAATAGAAATAGGAGAGAGGTGGAAAACCAAGGGTCTGGTGCCTGAGCAGCAAAGGAAAGAGGAACAAAAGGTTGAGCAAAGAGGGAAGGGTTTGGTAGGAGGGATGCAGCATAGGCCAAAACAGTGCTGCCTTGTTGCTGTTGTCTGGGATCTTCATTCAGGAATTGGAGAGCTTAATTAAAAAAAAAAAATCCTAATTTCCAGCAAACCTCTCCAAGCTTTATGAATGAGTTCTTCAGACTGTTGTATTGCTTCCTAACGGCATATATATAATTTTCCAGCAGCTGTTGCATGTGGGGGGATTGCCAGGTCTGAATAAATATAAGATTGGAAATAAATTCCCAGAAAGGCAGCTAGCAGTGTCTGGGAAAGAAAATTGCCATGGAGATGAATGTGAGAGGTGATGAAGGCGGCCGCCGGCGCTGCACAAACACGCGGGGCTGTGCCAAGGAGGCAGCGCTGGAGCAGGAAGCGCCTCCTGAGAGAGAAGGAGTGAAACAGACCCTAGCTGTGATGGTCGAGCCTGGTCCTGCCTGCGGGAAGGGTGGGAAATGCAGGTGATGGATGCGGTGGGTTTGAGCTCCGGCTTTCCGTGCGCTTCCCAGAACAGGACGGCACTTTGTTCCGCTCCCAGCCCGGGGCGGGCGGTGCTGAATGAGGCCGGGAGCTCCGTGCAAGCAAATGCAGGTTCTCACTTTGGGCCGGGGGGGTTGGAGCCAGTCTTGTAAGTTCGTGCACACTTCAAGATAATGAAAAGATCGTTTTTGAGCCTCTTCTCATTCGATGAGAGCAGCCGGCAGGACGTGCTGTTCCCGATGCTGTCCGATGCTGCCAGCATCGCTCAGTGCCCCATTCGCAGGTCGAGGGCTGGAGCCGCTCGGCCCCGCGGGACTGTCTGTCACCAGATTAGTTCAGACTTGTGCCCGGAGGCAGGAGCCATTAGACCTGACTTACACCTGCCTCCGGAGGCCTCGTCACGTCCCCGTGTTGCACAGCCCATCACTTCTCTTCATCCTGAAGCGGGAGATGGAGGTACTGTGCCTGCAAAGATGTATTTTGGCATTTGGTGTTACTTGTTATCAGCATTGAGTTGCAGTCCTGAGCTGCGGCTCCAGTCGCGCTCACATCCCACTGTGCTAAATGCAGAGCCAGAAAATAGTCCTTGCGTCGGAGAACTTGCACTTGCCGCTGGCCTTCCCGCTGCTGAGGCTGCCCCACTGTTCGCTGTGATTTCTACAGCCGCGGCTGCAGCAATTGCAGCACCGGCAGTAACGTAGGCTTCACTTTGAGATCCTTGTTGTTTTCTTCCTGGCGTCAGTGACTCTTAGCCATGTTGTAGAAACTACAAAAAAAAAGGGGAGGGCATGCAGCAGCTAGGGAATGAGAGGGGACGTGGGCACTTGGTGACAGCCTGTGACACCCAGCTCACTGCAGCGCTTTATGGCTTCCCTGTGGCTAAACCGCTGAACATGGTGTAAGGCTTGTAAGCAGCGTTCGGGACCTCAGAGAGGTCACCGTGTTCTTGTATGTGACATCCTCTTTCCACCTCGCTTGTAAAGATGCTTTTCCTTGCAAAGCTCTAAAGCCTGCAGGAGCCGCCCTGGAGAGGTCCCTTCGCTCTTCCGCCCAACTAAGGCACCTGCTGGTAGGGGTTGTGCCAGCTCAGGAAATGGGAGCAGAGCCGGGAGCTGTTCCGGCCCTACCTGGGGTTGTGGCCAGACCTGGCACGCTCGGTCCGGGCGGCCCCTGGCCAGGGAAGGTGGCAGCACCGACCCCACGGCGCTGGGGAACAAGGTGACCCGGCTGGACACGGAGCAACCGGCACAGACGCTGCTCTTGCCTGCAAAACACCGAGGCTGCAAAGTGATCCGTCCTGCACCCTGTGGGGCAACTTGTGTGGCTGGCCATTGCGTAAAGGTACCCTATGGCTTTCCGGCCAAATCCCTTGATAAGGAGCCCAGAATTACGAGAACTTGAGTGCTTTGTTAGATTGACAGAGACACGAGTATATCTGTGCACACAATGATGGAAATGGTTGCTGTTTATCTGGTAATAAATATAGTGTCTCTCGCTATCAACACATCTAACGCTGCCTGCACTGAGAAAAACAATCTCCTCAGCCTTGATAATAAGGCAGAAAGGTTTTTAGGAAATTGTAATAAAGCTGTAGCAGATCTCTTTGGGGGATTTGCAGTGTGGCATTAGTAAGCTTCAATTGCACGAGCTGCTCTGTTGTGTTGAATTAGTGTTTGTTTTCCCCTGAATAAATATAATCATGTTTGTTATCTCTCTTCTGGTATGACTGGAACCAAGCGCTGTTGCTGCAGGGAAGCTGCTCGGGTGCAAACGTGTGCGTCGGGCAACGCGTCTGCTCTGCGCCGGGCTCTGCCCCGGCTGCCCCGGGGCTCTGCGGGGCCAAGAGGAGCTGCTGCTCCCAGGCCAACGGGGCTGCCCTGCGTCTACGTGGATTGAGCAGCCCCTGCGTTCTGCTCAACACCACAAACGGTCATGAGCCCTGGTGCAGCATAGAGATTCACCGGAATTCAGGGCAATCAGTATGAAACAATTTTGACACGTTAGTAGGCAAGGAAAAACTATAACGAAATTAGTTTATGTCAGATCCTCTGGATAGTGTAAATTAGTTTGCCTTTGTTGTCTCCACTGGAGCTACATTGACTCATGTCGACCAAGGATTTGGTTTAAAGATGAGCTAGGGAAATGTCACTTGAAGAAATGAGGAATTAAGAACTTCAGGGTAAGGTCTCCTGCAAAAAAGTATTGATTTGTTTTTAGTGAGCAAATTTCTCCGGGAACAGACAGTAATTAAATGTGATGGCGATGACAGAGGGTTTTCTGCTGCGTGGAAATGGTTCCATCTTCCATAAAAAGGACAAGTGAGGCTGTGATGAGCTGATCCGTGTCCGCGCGTGGTGCTGGCCAGGGCTCGGACTTGGACTTGGACTTGGGCTCGGTCCCGCTCCAGCACGACCAGCCGTCGCCTTCAGCAGTCGCAGGCAGATGTTGAAGCGCTGCCTGCAGCCACGTGCGACGTGGTTATTCCCCGTCCATATGAAGTCTGCTGTGGAGGAAGGTCTCTCGTCAGGGAAAACCGAGGTGGAGAGATGCTCCAGGATACTGTGAGGGACGAGCCATGCGCAAATACGGCATTCGGATTTAATGGTGATTAATTCAGCTCTTGGGATAACTTGAATAGTGTCTGGATGAAAAGTTAAAGATACAGGTGAAGTGAATAAATACAGGTGAAGTGAATAGTAACACATAGAGCCACGATGTACTACTGCCTTTTCCTAGAGAGCTAGAGTAACCTTGAGGAACGACCTCCTTCAGCGAGGACAAAAGCAGCTAATGATATTCCAGCTAATGAGATTCCTTTGTCTTTTATCGCTGCGGGCTCCTTGGGGACAACAAGGAGGCTGGTGGCTGACTGCGTCCCGTCGCAGCGTGCCGGGGCCAGCTCCATGCAGCAGCCCCGCGGCCGCCTCCTCTCCTGGTTTATTGGTGCTGCCCACTCGGTGAGTTCAGCGTTTTCCCCATGTTAAACCAAATTAAAGCAGGAATCGGGATTGTAAATAGATCATGGTGCATGAATGCAGATTCATCAGCACCACCCATGCTCAGTAGTACTAATTGTGCCAAGGGAGGAATGGCTCAAGTGCTGTAACTACGCCAGAATTCTATGTGAAATACAGGAATGAAGCAGAAATAAAGTAAAATAGTTTACTCAGGGCAAAACGTGCTTCACTATTGTGTTCAGAGGAGTTTTGATGCCATTAACCTTTTTCCATTATGCATTGAAGGATGCTGAGGAGCTGGGTTTAACTTGGAGGCTTCAGTTTCACTTAAGTAAAAATACTGAGAGTGGCTTTTTAGTCCTGCTTTTTTACAGAGAGGAGATGAAAATGGTTGGTTGTTTCCCATGCCTCCCTTACCTTGTGTTATCAGATGAAAAAGCCAGGGTGGTGAAATTCAAGTTTCAGGGTGGAAGCTCCATTCTCCGCAGCGCTCGTGGATTGAAAAGGTGCTGAGCGTAGAACGGGTCCTGCTTTCCGTCACTGGGTAATGGGTATTGATTTGATTTAAAGAAACTTTCCTCGCATAGCTAGTCATTCTAAAGGCTTGGGCTTGCAGCTAACGCCTTGCTGTACTCAGGAAGCTGAATATTTAATGCAGTGATTCATCTGTGCTGCTGAGAGCAGCGAGGGAAGACAGGAGATGGGGGCAGACGGACAGAGGGATATTGAAGTTTCCCAAGTTACCGATGATGCCTTATTAGAAAAACAAAAACAGAAGTCTGGAAAAAATACAATGGGCAGAGGTCCAAAGTGCAGGGGCTTTGTTGACATGACTCACTAGACAATTAGAAATTCAATCGTATATTAGGCTGATGGTAGGTGTTGCAGATTCAGTGCACATCACGTAGCGGGGATGCGTAGCGGGCAATGTGGGAAGAAGCGTCTGCTGCTTTTAATTAGCTCTGGGCATCTCCGAGGCTCTGCAATGTGGCTCTTCCTGCTCGCTGAAAGACAGCGAGGCAGCTCGGGGCTTACAGAGGAAACCAGCGCGACCTTGAGCAGGCAGAGGTGCCGTCGCAGACGGGTGCCCGCGGGCCGAGCTCCCTCCTGCAGGAGCTGGGACCGTCCTCACGTTCGGCGGTGACGTCCTTGCATTCGGCGGTGGCACTCCGGCCTCTCCTCCGAGCAGCCCTCGCGCCGCAGCATTGGCATGCGGAGCCCATGTGGCTGCTGCAGTTTGCCTGTGTTTATCTGTAATTAAATATTCCATTATCAATTAACCATTAATGCTTCCCAGTGTTTGTTTTAAACCTGGGGGAGCCTTGCAGTTAAACCTCGCTGCCAGGAAGCTTTCCCTGAGCTGCTTTGTGCTGTGCAAGGTGACGGGTGCCCGGGGCCTGCGAGGGCTGGCGGTGGTGCCGGGTTCACGTCCCCTCTGCACCCTGTGGGCATCTCCCTCCTGGGGTGCCAGGGAGACCCTGGAGTGAAAGCTGTGCAAGCAATTAAGCTAATTAAAAGAGAAGGCCTTTATTTTCCTGCACCACATTCCATTCACTACTCTTCTGCGCTGCCTGAAAATGCAATTTAGTGGTGAGATTTGAAATGCTCCTCACCTGGGGAGAAGTCAGTGTGCTCAAAACCCCTCCTGAAAGGTGGATGATTACTGGGCTTGTTTAGAAGGGAGAAAAAGAGGGCAGAATTCAGAGAGCTCGTTGAGGTCTACCAAGGCTCCATCCCCAGTGCTTGCGTCCTGCTGCCAGCAGCTTTGGCTCAGTGGGGGTTTGACACCATTTGTGTCCCTTTTGTGTCTGGTTTTTCCTCCCAAGCCCTTGGTGTTTTCTGTGCGTCCTGATGATCACTGGGATCCAGGCGCTCGGCCATCGGCCCTGACCGAGTTGTGGGCCTGAAAGGAGCAGCTTCCCCTTTGCTGTCCTTATCGGCCCGTCTCGCCTCTTGCTTTGGAGCAAAGTCCGAATTGGATCGCGATGACCAGCACGACCCGCGATCTGAAACGGTGCCAAATACCGCGACCTGCAGCCTGGCATTAGCAATAAGCCGCTTTCTGTCAGAACGAGACGCGATGGGAAGATAAGAGGGAGGAGAAGGTAGCCCTGGAGATCCCTCCTGTCCCTGGGAGCTTTAGCACCGCTCGATACGGAGCTGGGAAGCTCGGAGCGATTCCGTGGCTCGTTAGACCTTACGAACGCTGCGCACGTCTCCAGGGAGGAGCACGTGGCGCGGATGAGTTCCCATGTCAGCAACACGGAGCCATTTTCTTTCCCCCTAAATCTGCTGTAATCCTTTTATTAGCAGGGCAAAAAGGGCAGGGTGCTGATGGAGCGATGGTTTTTCTGTATTCTTGCTTCCGCCTGCAGTGATTATTCCGACTATTGCGAAGGTAGCAAGAAGTGCAGTCCGTTATTTTTTCTCTTTGATTTCCAAAATATTACCTCCCTGCACTGCTAGAAATCTAGTTCTTAAGTTCGTGTACCCAGGATCACTTGTGCACCTAAAAACAAGGGTTAGGTGGGGTGGGTGGATGTTGAAGCGGCAGCAGGTGAGGGCGCAGCCTGCCTCAGGCAGGTCGGCTTTATTGTTCCTGGGTTCTTATATCAGGTAATTGAATTACCGAGTTCTGCGCAGTTCTGGAAGCAAAATTTGGCTCTGCATCCCGAGAGATTATTTATGAGGAGTTTGACTGTTGATTCAGAATGAATAATAAAATAACCTTTGGGGGTAAGAGTATTAAGTTTAAACATGTTGTCATAACAACCAGGCACAGTAACTTTCTCAGAATTGGTTTTAGACATCCCGAGATTGGTTGCAGCTCAAAATATGATTGTTTGAACTTGGTTATTTGGAGAAGTTGCAAATTAAATGGATTTAGCTCCCTTTGAGCTACCCAAGGTTGGAAGAATGACACGTAGAGTTTAGTTTGATAACACATTGCCTTTCAAAAGGCTCTGCAGGAGTGAAATGAAAATAATCAATAGATAAACGATTAGGTGTAAGCTTAGTTCTGTAGCATAAGCAATATGTTTCCAGTCACACTTGATAATTATGCAGAATTCAGCCTGATGCAGGAGTTAATGCATGGTTTAAAATCTGTACTGTAGGTGGCAGAGATGCATTAGTTATGCATTATAATTATCTTGGCCACTTCATTAACAAGTAGAACAGGAATATATTGAAGTTCATTTACCATTAATAAATATGCTGCCAAGTATCATTTTGCATTCCACTGTTTGCTGTAGAACTTCTCTTCAGAGGTGTTAAATCAGTGAAGGACTTATAAATGCTTTCCTGGGTGTCCTGGTCTTGAAATAATGTAGTTATAAAATCTGAAATATCCCTGTGGATTGAATAGATTTATAGAATCCTTTTGCCTTCAGCTGAAAAAGAACAGGTACTGAAATACCAATAATTTTTAAGTAAGAGACGGTTTATGATTAAAAAAGGAAAATGGGCTTTGTTAAGGGTAATAGGATTGGTAATGGCTTTGGTCATAGCGGTTCTGTTTGCCTTGCTGTGGTTAATGTTGCCATCATGTAGCTCGGTTCAAGGGTGCTGTGACTTAGGTAAACCTTGTTCCAGGCTAAGACTTGGCATGCGACAGCCCAGCCAAGGATTATGAGCTTTTTCTTTCCTGGAATTTAATAAAGCAAACAGCGTTAATCGGGGCCTGGGAGGGGGCAGTAGGAAGGGAACAGTTGCTGAAATGACTATTAATGGACTGTGGAGCTCTGCACCTCAGATTTGATGGTTGTAATCTTCTCTGGGGTGGGATAGATCATAAATCATTGCTTCTTGCTAGCTGCTTCCAGTAAAGGAAAGCCATGTGTGCAACCCTTTTCCTTCCTCAGTTAAATTAAACATTTTTGTTAGCGAGCTGAACCAAACACGATGGCAGGAACTGCATGAGCTTGAGAACCGAGCTCATCTTGCTCGCTGTCAACACCCTTGGTGTTAGCGTCCACTGCCACGTGCTTGTTCTCTCCATGGGATAGCGAGAAGGTGCAAAAGGTGACACAAAGCAACAAGTTCAGGGTGATTTTGTACTCTTTGCTCATGCTCTGTGTGGTATAGGAGAGCGTTTGAGCCTCTCGACTGTGCTTTTTGACCAGCCGCCCCCAGGCTGGGTCTGTATCCGCGTGTTTGCCATGCCGGTTTTGCGCGGGTGCTTTCTTGGAGCAGGTAGCTCTCAGTCAGCATCTCCTACATTCGTGCAGGAGACAGCCTGAAGGGCAGGCTTCGCAATATAACTCACACATCAAAATAACACTTGTCTTTTACTCTTTGATTCCTTTCAGGTTTACTGGAATGAATCTGCCTGCCCCAGTTATCAGCAGTAAAAATTGGCTGCGGCTTCACTTCACATCGGATGGCAACCACAGGCAAAAGGGCTTCAGCGCCCAATATCAAGGTAAATGGTCATTACTCAGTCTACCTATTTGCAGTGCGTATTTTGCCTATTTTCTTTGTCCTCCAAGGATCTGATTTTTCTGCAACCTGTGAACATTATTTTCCAGCCGGGCATCCCGGTTCTTTCATGCCTGGTGCTGTGGGCAGGGTGCTGTGTGAATGCTCGTGTGCTGCTGCAAGGTTCGTTTGCGCTGGGTGCCTCGTTAGCAGACGCAGACTGTGCTGTGGTTTGAGCAGTGCAAGAACAGCATAAAGTTGTGCTCGGTGGCATTGCTGAAGGGGCAGCCACCCTGGCCTCTTTGGAGCGAGCTGCAGACTCTCCTGTATTTGTCAGTTGTGTGTAGAGGGGTGAATTTCAGTACTGAGATCTTCAGATGTTGTTCAGAGAGACAGAGGAAATGCTGATGCGGGACACGAGTCAAGTGGAGGTGAGATGCTGTTACAAGGTTTGGAGGCAGGCGCAGGAAACTGCAATTAAGTGATTTACCAGTCTCGTAAACTGGAGATCAAACCGCTGCCGTTCCGGAAATGATGGTTCAAAAAAATCAATTAGCTCCACGTACCGCAGTCAGGCCATTAGAGCAACTGCAGCATCATCTCTGGGCTGCGGCTTGCCAGCGGCGGGGCTGTAGAGAACCTGGGTGCGATGCACGGGTCTGCAGCCTGACGGGGTGACCCACAGCAGCACGAGGAGCAGGCAGGAGCGGAGCGGGGACACGCTGCTCTGGTATCTTCTCTCAGGGCGCTGCTTAGTGCCTAACCGTGTTGTGCAGGAATACACAGTAGGCTCCACTGGGATAAGACATGGAGAAAGAGGTGGATTTTGCAGTCTTAACTACTTGGGATGGAGGGAGAGGTGGTCAGCAGAGGAGCTGTGCGAGTCCCCAGCCCTTGTCCACTGTGCTGTGGCCGAGGAGGAAGCTGGCACACGTGTCCAGGGAACTGCAGTGTTACTCGAAACCGGCCGAACCCTCCTCATAGAGGGTTTGAAAGTGCTCGGTGCCTGCAGCCACCATCACTACTTCCCTTTCCTTCCTCTATAACCACGATTTTTAAATGTTTAAAACAAAATTTCTATTTTTTTTCCTAAACAACAGAAACAAATGTGTGCGATTGATGGCTCTTGATATGACATTTTCCTTTGCAGTCATGATTGCTGCTTTCTATTAAAACATCTGTCTGAATCATCCTTTTTTTCTTAAATAGAAAAGATTAATGTTATAATTTCCTCTGATTAGATAAATGTCAGGGGGTTCTAATCTAGCATCCTGCTTGGAAACTGTTTTGTTAGATGTAATGAGCTGTGCTTTTGTGTATTTAGTGCTTAAAAGATGAACTTAAAAATGTGCTCTTGAAATGGCCTTGAGGCAGGACCTCCACCTCGCTGGCACCCGTGCGCCAGGCACTTATGTGCTGCAGTTTCTGCGCTGAGATTTTTATATATTCACGTTTCCCAAAAAAACAGAAGTTGCTTTGAGACCTTTGTTCAATCCATCCAAGTAGGCAGTTGTCTTCATAGCTCGTCTTGTTGTCAGGTTTGTACTACCTCTTAGAGGAGCTTTCGGTACTTAAAAAGAAGCCAACCCCAAAGCCACCCACCAGACATGCAGGTAGGAGGGTTGCAATCAATGCGGTCAGTGTTCATAGAACATTAAAGATACCAGCACAGCTTCAGAAAGCTCAGTGCAAACCTTTTTAGAGGAACAGAGACTTGTTTGAACATAAATATTTAAATAGAGATAAATAAATAAATGGATACAAAAGGGGACAGGTAAGGCTATATGAAGTAGAGCAAATAAAACGTGTTTTTAACACTAGAGATGTAAATTGACCTTGGGATTGTCTAAGAGGAGGAAGAAGAGCAGATTAGAATGAATCTGATTTCTTGTCTGCCTTCCAGTGATATGTTTGTAATTTATTAACATCCTGCATCCTCTGAGACAGTATCTGGCTTTGCTGATAATCTGTAAGAAACTCATTCCCCTTCCAACTTGTTTTACGTTGATGTTCCCTCTTAGCAGAACACTTCCTTTGTACACTGCCTTTCAGCTCCTTCTAATCCATGCCCTAGTTTGGAAATCTCTTTATGAATGTGGAAGCAAGGTTAGATACAATCAGCCTGTATGCAAGTTCTCCCTATGTTGAATATAGTAAATTAATTCCCTTCCAGGGAGATGGGAGATATTTTTCCTTTCCTAGTGCTTTCATATAAGGTGCATCTTACAGCCTTGCAAGTACTGTGCCCCTGCATCCCGTGAAAGCAAATGAAAAGGGACCTGTAGAGGAGTCAGAGAGTTGGATTTTCTTCCCCCTTCCTCCTCCTATTTATTACTCCTTCCCCCTCGGTTCCCCTCAAAGGTGCAGCACCTGCGGGTGATAAATCAAGCTAGAGATGCAGGGGACGGGCAATGGGATGCCTGGGTTCTAACCCCAGCACCATCACTCATCCTCTTAGTGACGAGGTACCCTAAATAAGGTAATGAAAGAGCTGCTGAATTTAAAATGATGCTAAACAGATCTAAATGATGATGTGGCTGTTGTAGTCCATCTCTCCAGCATATATTTCATTACATAAATAGGATCCCAAATTGCTTTCTAGCTGATTGTTACCAGCATGTAATTGCATCTTTTATTGATCTCCCCTCTCTTTTCTTTTCCCTTCCCTTTTTGTCCTCCACCCTGAGAGGGAAAGATGAATGTGGGCAGGTTTCAGCCCAGTCAAGCCGTAGCACAGTACTCAGTATCAGCAGGCAGTTTGCCTGTAGTAATGGTCTGTTAAACTATTTTCCACATATTACACCACATAAGTGGCATTTAAGGGTAGGTACATTGATAAATATAGATGTTTCATCTTTGGAAGATCTGCCAGTCTTCATCTTGGGTCTCATCGGTGGGTCTTATCACAGATACAACATACGCTGTGCAGCCTCTGGGGCCAATGGGCAAACCTGAGCAAGAGGCAAGGCAGGAACAGGGTAGCGTTTGTTGGGCACCGTCTCCTAAGGAATCCTTCCTCGGGGATGGAGGGCAGGAACGGGGCGAGTGGCTGCACCTGAACACGCTGTGTGATGCCGTGGTCCCCGCCGAGGCTGCCGCTGCCCTTGGCACGCGGGAATGCCCTGAGTCCGGCTCACTGGTGCAAGCGTTGGCCACGCTCAGCCGGCAGTACCGCGTGGCGGGGAGCTGCACCGGGGGAAGACGATCTGCAGAGCTCCTGGCTGCCCGCAGCTCTGTACACAGGGGGTCACTGGGCATCCTGCAGTAGCTCAAATTCTTGACTGTGTGTGTTTGCCTGGGAGGGAGCGTTGGGCAGTTACCCTTCGCTTATTTGTGCTGCCTTTACAACAGCCTTGCCTTTCTCCTCTGGGGTTTAACGCTGTCGCTCTTCTACCTGGGGCAGAAGCAGGTTCCCAGCTCCCCCCGAAGCTGTGGTTTCCCCAGCCCGTTCCTGGCTCCCTTGGTGCAGCGCGTTTCGGAGCAGCCCGCGATGGGACCGCGCACGTCCTGGCGGCAGCAGGCTGCGTTCAGGCGTTCAGAGAGCTGCTGCCGCCGCTGCTTTTCCCTGGGTGCCTCTGCAGGTGGATTACACTTCAAGGGAAATAGCTGTCTTAATTTGCTTCAAGTGAACACGCTGTTAATTATTTTTTCCCTCTTAAAAAAAAAAACCCACATCACATTAAAGATACTAACGCCCCTAAGAAAGCCACGAGCAGCATAAATTCTTATTCATGAATGTTTTCACGCTAATGTGGACCTCGTTTTGAAGTTCTAACTGCATTACTTACAGAAAAGACAAAACTGTAGCCATGTAACAAACAAAAAGCTGCAGCCCAGCCTCTAGTGTAGAGAACGATTACCTTAGGTAAGCTTCAAGGCACAATGCTTGACATCTCCCTGTCTGATGCTCCTGCAAACAGATGTTATTAACAGATTTTTTTGAACCGCAAAAGCATGATTAAAAAACTTGTTAGTTATATTGGTAATTTTTCTTGACAACATTGTCTCAGAAATGTGCTAATTTAGAGATGAAAGTAAGACAAGATAAAGAACAAGGAAAGAACATTTTGAAGTGGAAGATGAGCTGCTTTCTTCCGTAGATAAGAACTGACTCATCAGAGAAGGGATCCTACAAAGTGATTTTGGACATTGCGCTTTCAGATGTGAAGCTGTTCTTTAACCACATTGGTTTCAATTAAGCCAGTAAAAATTTTGCTGTTCATTAGTCAAAAATATCTGACTTCCTACTGCAGGGAGGAGCTGGTGCCTCTGCCGCTTGTGCAGAGCCCTCTGGCAGCAGCTGAGGGACATGAAAACAAGTGCTCAGATGGGCCATGAGTCTTCATGTTGAGTACGGGATGCTCTTGGGGCTGGAGGGGTGGAAACCCGGGCACTGCCCTTGTTGAACCTCATCTTGTAGCTGAGCGTTAGCAGGGAGGGCAGTGGCTGCAGCAGAGCCCTGCTGGGTCTCCCTGTGTGTTTTCTCTTTGGTCTACCGGTGAAAGAGGGAGTTTGGAAGTCTCTACTCTTCTTCGTCAGTAATGTGGTTTCATGTGGCTCTTCTGCTTTGAAATCCCAGCGGCTTTTGTGAGTGTGCTGCTTGTTTAGCCCACGCGCCCAGTGTTGGGGTTATGGAGTGTTCATTTCAGCGCTGGCCTTGGCTGCCTCGTGTCTCTGTCCCAACCACAGCAGCAGAACCGGGGGAACTTTACCCAGCATTAGACTTGCAGGATCCTCAGTCTCTCGAGCTTCTCTCTTGGCCATTCCCCATTTCAGCTTGCTAAGCAGAACGGACTAGGTTAGAGGGGGTGGTTGCTATTCCCAATCTCCTTGTTCAAATTGGGTCATTTCAGCTCAGATCCCCAGAGAATGAGTCCCGGTCTCGATGGAGGTAAATGGAAGTGAGCCCTGAAGGCTTGGAGGGCTCAGGACAGTCGTGCTGTGCTGCAGCCGAGTGCGGCCTGCGAGGCTGGTGCCAGTTAAACCGAGGAGCTTTTGGCTCAGGGAGGGCAGGACCTGTTAGCTTGGGAGCAGCAGAGCATTCCCCAAACTCCAGCTTGTTCCAGGATGCTGGAGGCGATGCAGGATATCCCAAGCTGTGGGTGGTACATAGTGGGTGCTTCATTTTCTTTCACAATAATCTCTAATACTTTGGTTAACCTTGTCTTTGTTTTAATTCTCTCTAGTCAAAAAACAAATCGAACTGAAGTCCAGAGGAGTGAAGCTAATGCCCAGCAAGGACAATAACCAGAAGACATCAGTGTGTAAGTTCCCTGCTCCTCCTTCGCTCTCTCGAATGGTCTCCTTGCACATTTCATTGGACTTCAGTAATCTCTAAAACTTTGTCACTCTGGAAAGTTGTACTGCTTCTCCCTCTCCTCCCTCCGCATTACTGCATCACTCCTTCCAGTGCTCTATTCACAAGCATTTACTAACCCCTCGGAGTGGGAACGCAGGGGATTTTGGTGTGTGCGCATTTGATATATACTGTATGCTTCCTGTTCAGGGACAGCCCGGGGTTCATTACTTTGTCGTCTTTTAGTCTGGAAAGTGTCAAAAAGTGAACAATTTTGAAATTGGAATTAGTATTTTTGTTGTAAAATTAGGAGTTGAGATAAGGAACTACGGAAAACCTAGGGAAGCAATAGCAGTGTCTTGTTCTTTACGTTTTATTTAATTATTCCTCCTTGCAGAAAAATCATAGCACTTTGCAGTGTGACAGCTTACAACACCAGCTGTAATGAGCAGCTTTGCCCTGTTAAGTTACTCGCCTTGAGCTCGTCGCGTGGTCACCGTGTGTAATGGGGGGGCTTAGAGGATCGCTTTGCCGCTGCTGTGGTTTTCTGTTGCAGTAAGTGGATCCGTTAGGTTTGCTCATCTCTACCGTCAGTTCTTCTCGGATCAGAAGTTTTTGCACGTCATTCTGGACAGATGCCTGGGCTCTTAAGAGGATGGAGAGGTCTGGACTGTGTGTTGAATTTTATAGAAATCCAAATGGGAGCAGAATGTGGCACTTAAAATAGTTTTAGAGGAGAGAGTATAATCATTGTGTTGCATAGTCCATTAGACCCATTTCACTTCCTGAATTTCAGGTGCAAAATTCAGTTAAGGAAAATGGATGAACTGAGTTTAAAACATAGTTTAAAACATCACTCACTGTCATTGCGAAATGAAGTCAGCTCTCTTGTAGGCTCACACGAGAAGGGTTAGAGTCTCTGGTTATTCAGGAGAAAAGCTCGGAAAGGCAACTAAATACCAGGGTGCAAATTGCCCCAAATCTCCAGAGCAGAAAATGGTGAAGCTTGTTTAGAGAAAATTAATTTTCAGGAAAACCTGTGTCCAGGAGGTTCCTAGCCCTATGAAATATTCTTGACGAGTGGAATTCATTTGACCTTTTAAGATACCATAAATAGTTCACTTAACTGGGAATGAGATTATACTGGAAAATAGCCCTGGCTTTTGTGATCTCTGGAGCTCCGGAGGGAAGCGGGAGCTGTCTTGGAGCTGGGGTGGGCAGGGGTCTTCACTGCGTGCCCGTGTCAGCCTGCTTTGGAAGTGCTCGTTTACTTGCTATAAGACTGTGGGCGTTGTGCAAAATACAGGATTCCCATTTCCCCCTTCCGGGAGCGCTGGACTGCGGCGTTTGGGGGTCTCCCTGGATGGTGTCGGTAGGAACCCCAAGGAGGCTGCGGAGGAGATGCCAGTGGCACCACCAGCCCTTCCTGTCCCATTCCCGCTCCACGGGGAGGGCCGAGGCGTAGGAAGTGGCTGCAGCCTCTGCCCAGGCCACCCTCGCCCGCTGCGGGGCGGACGTCAGTCCTCAGAGCTGTCAGTTCAGCATCCTGGGTCGCACTAATCTTGTCCTGTTTGATAAGGCAAACAGCAGCGTGCAGGGAGGCAGCTTAGCCTGGAAGCTATTAAGCTGCAATAATATATACGGCCATAGCGCGGTGGCCCAATTCCTCTCCATCTCCAGCATGGGGCCTGCCCCAACCCTCGCGTCTCCAGCCCCTTCTGAGAGAGCCTCTCTCCACCGTCTGGGCTGTAAACCCAGATTAACCTCTATCTTGCACAGCCTTCTGCTGTCACACTACTGCTACAGTAAATTTCCAACTTCAGAAATGCTGATTCCGGAGAAGAAGTCTCCAGAAAATGTTTTATCTTCAGAAAATGGAACCCAAAATGTTATCTTCCTTCACCTTGCTTTTTTTGACTTGCATGGGTAGCCATGCCCCGTCTCCCCTCCAGCTTACGTGTGCTTCAATCTGCGCACGCATCAGAATAGCTCCCCAGGAGGAAGAGGCTGATTAAAGGTCTATGAGGTTTGGTGCTTGTTGGTCTTATCATTTCGCGTGCCTTGAACATCAGAAATTCAGGAATTTCTGTTTCTCTTGATAAAAGCTAGTGCTTCACCGTGCTTTATTTTCAAACACTTTGCTACTCGTGTTTCCAGGTAGATTTTGCATCTGTCTTAAAATTCTCACTTAAAAATCTATGGGCAAAAAAGGCAGCTTGCAGCTACCTGCTTTAATATCCTGCAGGTTTCTCAGGAGATTTTTGCTTTAGAGTCATAGAATCATTATGGTTGGAAAAGACCCTTAAGATCGAGTCTAACCATAAACTGTACGTTGCTGAATCGAAGCCGTGGTTGGTTGGCTATCAGCTCCTAACTGGCCAGATTAAAACCTATGTGTTTTGCATATCTAAGTGGAGGCAGCATGTAGCCACATCATAGTTATATTATTTCAGAAAAAATATATAAAAATATGGAATTTGGAGGGGAGGTGCTAATTGTGCATGGATGAAGTCAAACATGTTTATTCGAAGTTTGAGTGCTTCATAGTGTTTACCTTCTCTAAAACTAATTGGGCATCTTGCTTTAATCATTTTTAGAGGGGGAAGAAATACCGCTCTGGAGAATAAGCTGTAAGAAATATGACTTTAAAATTGAGACTGCCTATAGGAGATTATTTTACTGAGACCCTTCCTGCGTTTGCAGGACTTTGTAAGCAGCGACAAAGTTAGAACATTGCATACGGTATGTAAACGTGTATATTCCACATTCATACAATATGAGAAACACAGTATTTTTCTTAGAGAAAAGAACTCTAAGGTGGATTTTACCACTCTGAAAAGGTACTACTAAATATTCCTGGAAAGGATCATATAAGGTAGTGCAAGCTGTGTATCTTCAAACTGGTCTGAGTGTGTGTTAAACGAACACGTGCAAAACCCTTTTGGGAGTGCCGGCCAGCTGCAGGTGACAACCAGGTGTGCGGAAGCGGGTGCCGCGCGCCGGCGCAGCGGGAGGCACCTGGGCTTGCAAAGAGGTGGGTTTTGGTGCAGGTAGGACGTGTGCAGGGATAGCTGTGCAAAGGATGGTCTCAAATCCGAAAGGCTGTAAACGTGGCTGTGCTCGTATGCTTCTCCTGAGCTCTTCTGAGATAATGACAAGAAATGAAATCTGGATGTGAATCCCCTGAATGTGAAATTCCGGGGTGGCGGGAGATGTCTCCCGGGTCTGCGGACGCGTGTCGGGGCTGGCACCGGCTGCACGTGGCCGCGGGCGCCTGCGCTCCTGCTCTTGGGGCTGAGCTCTAAACCAGCAACTTCAGCTCTTTGTGGGGAGTAACTTCAACCCTTTGATCACAGAGGATAATTTAACCTCTTCAGAATAACTGATAACTGCTAAAAACTTATTTTTCCTCCCTCAGTAGAAGAGTGCGCTTGTTTATTTTTACTGTATTTCTCATGCTGAGAAACTTAGCTTTTTTTGTAAAAAAAACCTTTTTAGATGCAGCTTTTATCTTGTGGCTCGTATTTAACACTCAAGTTCAATATTAAAAAAAAAAAAGTCCCTTGGGAATCTATCATTGAGCTTCCTTTATTAACATGAGGAAATGCGGAGAGCACCGGCACTGGCTGCTGCTGGATGCACCAGAGGAAAGTTGCTGGAAACAGAAGGGAGTAACGAGGGGGGAAAGCAGCTCCGTGGTTCAGAGGGGAGAATCCTTGAGCCTGTAATTTAAAAATTGGACAGTTCATCACATTTTGGAAGATCTATTGTTTTCCCAGTAACCTTGAAGAACCCATTGAAATGCTAAGCCGGGGCATAGATCAGTCAAACCTTGGGGAGGATGAGCACAGCTGACAGCAGGTTCACGGCAGAGCAGATCTGGTTTCTGAGCTTTTGTTGGGTTACGGTTGGGTGTGGGTGCTTATAACAAAAGCCAGAACCAAGGTTTCCCTAAGTGACCATTGAATCCATCCTCTCCTTTCCGTTTCCCTGGGCTCGATTGGGTGGCACCAGTGTCCAGATGGAGCCGGACTGGAGAAGCCCTTGGTGCCTGTGTGTGCTCTCGACGTGTCTCCTACTCGCTGTGGTTTTACTCTGCAGAAGGTGTAGAAATAAGAAATCTTAGCACTTCTGCTTGAATACCATATGGACGGGTGACTTACAACCCTACGTTGTGCACGCTGTTCTAAACCGTTCATTTTACTTTGAAGATATCTCCGTGTACGCGGCGGCGCATTGCGTAGGCGGGCGGTGATTGGGGACCCCCGAGGAGCCGGGTCTCTTCTGTATCTTGCTCAGCCGGCTGTACGTGGGCTGTCTCACGTGGGTTGTAGCACAGCTCAAGCTTCTGGCCCTAGAGCAAAGTAGCCAAACTATGCAAAATGTTTACAGCAAATTAAAAAATCCTTCCAAGCTTTGGATTTCCTAAAGACTGTGATTTATGGCATAATTCCCTTTTAGAAACTGCACTTTAATAGGCCAACTCTTGGCACGATTTTCCTGGTGCTTGTTTGGATTCTGGTAATTCACAGAGTGGGGTTTTGGGCTTTCCGTTCCTGCTCGGGGAGGTGGGGGCCGTGCAGACCTGCACAGGGGCAGCCGAGCTCGGTCACTGCAAACCGCAGCCGTCGGACACCGCTGCTGTCTAACGCCGCTGCCTCTTGCCCGTGCATCCATTTTTCCCCATGACTGAGCTTTACGTGACGTTACGAATATGCTGCATTATGCGAAATAAGGAAAACGCTCAGTGAGGAGCCCGGATCCCCCCAAAAGCCTCATCTCTGCCCAGCTCTCCGAGGGCGGGAGCAGCCTGGTCGGTCCCTCGGGAGCAGGGCTCTATCAGGAGGGAATTACTGCAGCCTCCCGGCAGCCGGCCGGGACGGTGCAGCCTCCTGGCACGGCCGCGTTCGCGTGGGTGCCCTGTGTGCCTGTGCGGGGGGCTCCATGCTGCACCTCTGCCCCACGGTGCTGCGCAGGTCTGTTTTTTGGTAGTTCTCGTGCTCCAGAATGGAATGAGGACACGCCAGACGGCACTGCATCCTCACCAGGAGCCCCCGGGTTTCCCTGGGGCCACTTCAGTGCCCGTTTGCGCCGTTCGATGGCTCGGAGCGGGGAGGTGGCGACGGGGAGAGGCAGCACGTAGGTCCGGGGGGTGCTTCGAGCCTGGGGGCACTTCGTTGAGGTTCTTCTGTAAGAGTTCTCATACTCAGACTAAATCGCTTGCTTTACAATGCTAGGCTCCATCTCCCTCTCCTCGTCCACCCTCGTCCCGGGCCGCTTCTCCCCAGGCCTGGCTCCTGCTTCCCGCAGGGTTATCGGCTCCCCCGGTGCCGCTCGCGCGGGCTCGGGAGCCGACTGTCACCTCAGCGTGTCACAGGTGGTCGATTTAATCACAGGCTTCGGAAATGGGCTGCTTAATTGGCGTAATTTTGCAGAATGAAAAAACTCTCTTTTCAGAGGTACTTCTGTAGCGGAACAGAGGGAAAACCGGGTCCCTAGCTGGCACTTACTGGAAACCATTCTGGTGTTTAAGCTGAGCTGAAATGATTCCAGTTAAAGTTGTTTCCAAAGCTGCATTTTTCTAAACAAAATGGAACACGTTCAGGGTTTTGAGCTACCAATTGCCATTTTTCTCTCCTCATCCACCAAGACAGTCGATAAAAGAATGTTTCTTTTGCTATTCTGTCTCTGTATGTGCTGTTTTTGCTTTGTA
Source organism: Crypturellus tataupa (assembly GCA_034781795.1). Lineage (NCBI taxonomy): Eukaryota > Metazoa > Chordata > Aves > Tinamiformes > Tinamidae > Crypturellus > Crypturellus tataupa. The sequence goes on along the minus strand of JAWLRI010000564.1, from coordinate 3,691,714 downwards.
GTAACTCAGGTTGGTGTGTCCCAGGGACATAATATGTGTCCAGACCCTGGGATTCCAGAGAGAGGCAAAAGAATAGGCAACGATTTTAGGTAAGCCCTCGTGGTGTGCGTGTGCATGCAGCAAAGCGCTTGCTCTGCCCGTGTCGCGCTGCCGCCGTCGCATAGTCGCTTGCTGAGCGGTGCCGAGAGGAGTGTGTGAGCTGTGCACGGGTGTGCGTGGGGCAGCGCTGCAGCTGGGCACCTACAATCTGTCCTTGACACTCTCTTTATGCTCCTTTACCTACGCGGGTATAACCAGTGTTCACTGTCCTCCTCTCCGGTGCGGGAAGACCCATTCAATCATCAAGCGAATCCTTTCTCAGATGAGTTTAAACCCCAGCATGGCCCTGCCCCTAGTAAATTTGAGGCAGCTTCCCAAAGTGCTGGTACAGCTCCTTGTCAATAAGTATATGTGCTGCTGGATAATTGTTTTCTTATAAAGTTTAAAACAGTGCTGTTATCCCCTTGTAGTTGCTCGCCTTCATTTAAAGTGCGCAGGAATGAATCAGCCTGTTGTTAGCAATGGTGGATCAATATTTAATCTTATTTTGCTGTTGATGGCTGTTTTGTTCACTAAAAATGTCTTTCAATTTAACCTGAATATATCAAATTCTCCTGAAATCTGAAAAAAAAGTCCATTGGAGGGGGGAGGAAGCTGGGAAATACCCCCAGAGCTCCTAAGTACCCTCGGATAAATTCTTAGCATTGGTTGCTCCGTAAGGCAGCATTGGCTTGAACCATCCAAGGATCTGAATCCAAAGTGATAGACTAAGGAACAAGTGTTTTAGTGGTAGCTAAAGATATTTTTTAATGAGGAATGCTGTGTTTCATGTGCTGGAGCCTGTTCCCCCAGTAAAGCTTCAGCTGCCGTCGCCCTGAAGGTGTCAAATGTTGTCTCAGGCCAACAGTGCCCGGCACGAGCAAGTGCCCAGGGTGAACGATTGGCCGTCCTGCGTTCCTCGTGTTGCCAGGCTCTGTTTGCCTTCGGGATAGCTGCAAAAGTGTCGGGTTGTTTCTGCATAAGCATCTCAATCGCTAACGTTGCTTTGTGTTCTGTCCGCCAGGTTGGGATCCAGCATCCAGTTCACCTGCAACGAGGGCTATGATTTACAAGGCTCCAAAAGCATCACCTGTAAGAGAGTGAGCGACATAATTGTGGCATGGAGTGACCACAGGCCGGTGTGCAGAGGTGAGAGGAATGAAAGATTTTGCCAAGTTATTAGGACTAATGAGAAAATCCATCTCATTCCTGCATCTCCTGTTCTATTCTCAAGTTTGTTATCGCTTAATGACTGTTTTTTCCTTTTGACTTATTCTATTGCCACTCACAGTAGTTTTTCAGTGGATGCTTTGAGTTTGCCAAGTCCCAGCCTCCCCACGGAGGACACTGTCTCGTACCCCTTGCTTCTCCACTAACCTTACATAGCTCTTTTTTTTCCCCTTTTTTTTTGGTTCAGTCTTTCTTCCCCTTGGCTGCTCAAGGCTGTTCTCTAGCAGTCCTGCAATGAGTTTGAGCACTGCAGGTCTTTTGACGTGGAGCATTTAGGCTGCCAGTACCCTAACAGCTGCCTGGGGAAGGAAAGATGCACAATTCTTCCACCGTACCAACCTCTTTCCTTCTTTTAAGACTTACCTGCTCTGCAGCCCTGGTGCAGCTGTTTGCCAAAGCCAGTGTCAGGCAAGGGACCCAGCTAGAGGAGCAGCCGCTTGGTGCTGTCAGCCCGTTGGAACCCAGCTCCGTCCTGCTGCCTCCTCGGCACGGCGCTGGATGCGCTTGATTGGAAAAGGGAGCTTCGTATTCAGAAATCATTAGGGTTTTCTTGTCTTCTTTTCTGAAGATGATTCTGGTTTTACAGTGAAGCATGTGCTTCACATAATATGGGTTCAAATTTTCAGTCTTGGAATACGAGCCTGAGAAAGATGGTATTATTTGGCTCTTACACAGTTATTTTATTCCAAAAATTCAAATTTTAAGAAAAAAAAAACTGTTCCTTTGCAAAACACGGCTAATAATGCTATTTTCATTAACTATGGAGCTGACTGTAACTATAGCTCTGTAGCCTGTGGATTATGTGACAAGGAGCAAGGAGGCAAGGCAAAAGGCTGGGATAAAAAGCCTGGAAAAGCTAAGATGAAGGGAGAAGATTATAAATGGAAGTTGTTCCTAATAGACTGGTAACCTGGGATTATTGCCTTGTGGCTGCAAACTGGTACCATCCTCTTCATCCTGTGGCACAGCCATGGATTGTGTGCGAAGGGAGTTCTCCTTCAGCGGAAAGGTCAAAACTGAGGCTCATTTTTCCCTCAACCATTTTGTTTTCCATTTATATATATAAATATGTATATAAATACATAAAATGGCATGTATATTTGTAATGCTAATAATGAGCAACTTGTAATATTTTAAATGAAATCCCTCTAAAGCTCTTAAAGTCATAAATTGGTAGTTTTTTCCTATTCTTTTTTCTTTAATATCATCTGCAGAGTTTTGCAAGGCTTTGGAATCCCATCTAATTCTTGCAACAAGCCTAGAATAAATTGAATCACTAAGAGGATATTTGGCATAAATATGTGACACTATAAAGGAAATTTATGGTGTCCTCTTGCAAGAGATAAGAAAGGATTTGCCAGCATTATTATGATTCTGTGAATCAACTTTTTTTTAATTTTTCTTCATACATACAACTTTGGGACAGTTTCTCTTTCCAAAAAGTTTTCCTCTTTTTTTTTTTTTTTTTTTAGTTCAACTTTCACTAAGCTGTTTATAAGATGCTCAGTAGAGCTGTCATCTTTGTTCTTTGAAACATCAGACTGAATTCAGCCCTTGCCTATTAAATACTTGCTGTGTGATACTTTTTTTGCCTGCATGAAAAAGAAATCTGGGCTCCCTGGGATATTAACAAGAAACAGTGTCTTAGCTGGAGTCTTCCTGTGGTTGTTGCGACCTTTCGCGGTTCTGAATATACAGGCGTATTTCTGCAAGGGCTTCAATAGAGCAAAATAATACTAAATCTGTCTGAAAGGTAGCAAATAGCTTGTTGGTTTGTCTGTTTTTTGTGATAGACCCTTGAAATCCTGCAGTCTCTTTAGCCGAGATAATTCTTTGTCTCTGATGGTACAAGGAAAATGAATCTTTCTAACCTTGCAGAACAACCAAATCTTGATTCTCCCCCATTCCATGCTGTGCCTCCCTACTTCCCTCTCCTCCCTAGGGAGCAGGATGCCGGTCCCTCAGCCAGCAGCCCTGGCTCCATCTGTCCTCTCTTCTCTCCGCAGCCAGGATGTGCGACACGTACCTGCGCGGGCCCAGCGGCGTCATCACGTCCCCCAACTACCCGGTGCAGTACGACAACAACGCGTACTGCGTGTGGGTCATCACGGCGCTCAACCCGGCCAAGGTGGGTGTTGCGGGCGCTCGCGCTGCTGCGGACGGCCCTGCTAGAGCAGCGCGGGAGCGGGCGCCTTCGGACACGCACGCGTTCGGGTGTCTGTTCCCGTGCGGCACGTCCCCCCTTCTCCCTGCACACTTCTCCCAAGGGTTTCTCAGTTGTCTTTAAAAACTGAGACAGGTCACATTCCCTCTCTGCTGAAAACACGTTTGTTACAAAGGATATTATTAAAAATGAGAGTAATTATTTTCAATAGAAACCTCTTTGATATCTTGCATGGATGGTGGTGAAATGCCAAACAGCTGAGCAAAGCGTTTCATGAAGGGAGCTCTTAGGGGGCAGGAAGGCGGTGCCAGGAGTGCTGGTTTTTCCCTTTGCGCTGAGTGCTGGCCCCTCGGCTCCGTGGCTCCCTGAGGAGCCGAGAACAGGGAGGAACGCCGCTCTGCACTGCCCTCGGCACGCTGTGGTGAGTGATACCAGCCAGTCCTTCCTGTGACAGGTTGGCGATCTTGTTTTTTTTGTCCCCATCAGCCTCTGTTCAAATGAGAAGGTTCAAATCTGGTCTCACTGATCCTGCGGGGAACAGGGCCCTCCTCAGATCCAGTCCTTGCCATTTCCGCTGGTGCAGGGAGAGCAAAGCTCAGGCCCTCTCACCTCTTACCCGGCAAGTTCGGCCTCTCCCTCCTCCGGGTCCTGGAGCAAGGCTGCCGAGGGACAGCTGAGCTTCCAGCTGCTGTAGGAAGCCACCGGTGCTCGGTGATGCTCCTGAACCATGTGTGCTTCCTCTCTGGACAGAAATCTCTGGGCAAGTTTTATATTTTAAATCCTTGATCAAGAATACTTTCCAGTCTGTATGGGAGCCTAAGAACAAAAATGACTTCTCAGCTGAATAGCTCAAAATACCCTTTTCTGGGGCATCATCTGCTCTCAGAAGACGACAGGTTTTGTTCATTCTAGGATCGTGGCTCCTTGTAAGCTATTAGTTCATGAGCAAACCTTGCATTCCAAGGCACTGAGCTCATCTGCTTATGCAGGCAATTATTTCTTGGGCCTTGCCTCTAGACAGACTTGCATTTTGGCGCTCTGCCTTCTGCTGCCGATCCAAAGGCATTTCACAGACATGATAGTGTCCCCGGGTCTCATCTCTCACTGGAAATTGCTCCGGTCTGTAGAGCTGTGGCAGTGGGAGCGCGAGTGCCGCCACTCGCTGCCGCTGCCCCTGCTCCCCTCCGGGGCTGCGGCTGCGTCGGGGCTGCCTGGAGAGCCCGGTGAGTTCTGCTCCTTGCTGCCCCTCGACCTCAGTTCAGGTCTTTAATAAGTGCAGATTGCTGATGGGTTATGCTTTTAATGAGGAGTGTTTCTGCATCCTGATTTCGGGATGAGTTTGTATTTAAAAGGCTGTCATTAGCTGGACCTTTCACCTAGCAAACATCTTGGTTTGACAGCATAGAAGAGTAATGACCTAAATTCGGGGAGACTGGAGGGTATTTTTCAGTGCTGATTTATTAAGAACATTTTGCTGGTTCATGAGATCCAGGAGATTCTCTTGCTCTGGAACCGTGTGCCGGGGGCTTGGGCCGTTGCTGCTCCGTCTCAGCTGTGTTTCCCTGCAGACCCGCAGTGGTAACGTGTTGGCCGTGCACAGATGGGCTCTTCATATCTCTTCTGTGCATCTTTGTCTCTCCAAGAGGAGCAAAATAGACTCTTACTGATATTAGTGAATAAAACACCCCTCTTGGTTTGGATTGGAGCTGTAGCAAGCTGGGCATTGCCATACCAGGGTTTTATGTAGGCTAATATTTTCATTTAGGTTTTCCAGTAGAGTCCGTGACGGTGATGAGATACCAAGAGGTGCTCTGGGGCTGTGTCTGTTATGACCTTCTGTCATACACTGCTTTACTACTGAGTAAAGCTTTACTACTGAGTGTTCAGAGTCTAATCTGAGGGCTGTTAATTGACTTTTCTGCCAACCTCATGCCCAGCCCGGGCAGTGACCAACAAACCTTTCCTGCTCCTCCTTCAACTACATGATGGGACAAGCTTCCCCCCTTCCTCAGCTTGCTGCCTTGTGTTTCCAGAATTGCGTCTTTGTGAAATTTTGCTTAGAAAAAGCTTCTTCTTTCCCTGGCCAGATTCTCCCTGAGCCTGTAAGCTTTTGTAGTAATGAATTGTTGATCAGGGAGAAAAAACAAATCAGCAAGTCCTGCTCAGCTCTCATAAATCATGAAGTGAACTGAAATCAGGGAAATCTAATAATTTCAATGCTTAACAGCCTGCAGCAGGGATTCACTAGCAAAAGAAACTGTAACTTGTGCTGCATGAGCTGCAACATAACATGATCCACGCTAAAGAGGTGAAGCACAGCCAAAATCAGATGAAGAGACTTGTCAGAATCATCACCCCGGGTTAGCTGTCTGTAAAGAGGGTTTTTTGCCTTTGAGGGGTCAGGTAGGTTAGTTAGCAGCCTAAGTTCATACAGGGTTTCTGGGAGAGTTTGTTTGTTCAGTGCTTCCTCCTTGAAGCATAATTTGCAGGTGGGATGAAATTCTGCAGCTCCTGGAAGCATGGAGGGATGAGGCGAAGCCGCCGCGGTGTCTCCGCTCCTACTGATGTGTGGATCCAAACTGCAGCCTTTCCTCTGCTGCTCTGGGAGGCCGGGCACGGTGCAGCCTCCTTCAGGCTCTTCTGCAAAAGATGGAGAATGGTGAAAACAAATCCATCTTCCTGATGGCTGCACTGCTCTTCCAAGACGTTATGAAGACTCCAGAGCTGAAGCTGAGCAGACCGGACCTCATCTGCATGGTGACGGTGGAAAAGCCTCACTGTGAAGCTCAGTCCTCAGAGAGACGGTGCTTCTGCTGGTGATGATTTGTTGAACCCTGCGGGCACAGTTCCCTGTGTGTGTCCAGCATCCCGTGATGCCTCCTGCTTGGACACACACACGTGACCCCGGGTAATGCAGGCAGTTGCTGGAGCTGAATGTTAATCTCAGCCCGGTCACTGATACTCCTGCGGGAGAAGTCTCCTAGTGCCAGCTCTGATGCCCTGGTACATAGGGCATTTGCTTGAAGTGCAGCCTGTTGGAATCCTGTTGCTAACTGGTCTTGTGCTGAATGACTCACCTTGCCCCTGTGTGCAGGGGATATGATACCATCCCTGCACCTTCCTCAGCATGGGTGAGGGAAGCAGTGGAAGGTGAATTAATTAAAGTGGCTGTAAAATGCTTTGAAGATGAAAGCACCCTGGGCCTGAGCTGCAGTGAAGCCCGCTCAAGGCAGTGGTAATCTTTTCATTGACTTGAGTTGTCTTTGGATCGGGTCCTGTTATATGAAGCTTTTAATATGAGCGATGGGAAAACCACTGAGCTGTATTTAGAACTCATTTGCAAGTCATCTGCTCTATATTTGGAAGAGAACTGGGAGCCAGATTCAGTGAGCTACATAATCCCCAAAGTTTGCTCAGAAGCCGACACAACAGTGTTGGGGGCAGAGTGCTCTGTTGCTGACAACTTGGAGCTCTTCCCTGCGCGGAGGCCCGTGTGTCTCCAAACTATTTGCGGGATTTGTGGGAGGGATTGAGGGAATGTAGATTTTGTGGTTGTCCTCTGCGCCATGGGAATTATTTCTCTCTGTGCCATGAGAATTATTTCTAGCATGGTGAAAAATAGATCACTCAGGAGCAGACTGAGAAATGCATATGATAATGGGTGAATTTGCATCGAAACTGATACTTCTGAACCTTCTCGACATAATGGATGTCACCGGTTGATATTTCTCCTGGGGCTGTTCCCACCTAGAGTCAAGCCAGGCAAATAAAACCCTGTCCAAGCTTCCCGTGTCAGCGGTGGAGAGATGGGACCCTCCAGGGGATGATTCATCCCATATGCAGAGCGATGCTTAGCGCTGGGGAGAGGAGGAGAAAGTGAATAATGTGCTTGTAAAGCGTCCGACCGTAACTCTCCAAGAGGTGCTGTGCTCCACCGAGAGAATTATTGTCGTTTTTTTCCCTTTCCGATGTGACTGCACTACAGATCACTTTGCAGTGTATGAAGCCCCGGCATCACGTGTCAAATTCAAGCCTATTCCCTTGACTTTACTAATTGCTTCCTGCCACTTCAGTGGCTTAAAATTGAGGTTTGTGCCATCCATGTATTTGTGTGTGCTGGTAGGTCTCTTGTTGTTTAATGAATCATTAAATAATTTTCAGCCTTCAACCCAAAGAGAAAATAGCAGGAAAATGGATAAATAAATACTATATTCGGTATCCTGTTCCTGTACAACAAGGTTACAGTATATGGGAACCTAATTAGTTATTTAATTAGGGTCAGACTCCTTGGAATGCAGTTTACTTGAATGACTGATGTAACTAATGACGTGTGCCTTCTTACAGCACTGTGTTCTCTGTATTAATTGCATTATTCCATCATTACATGGTTTAATAATATTCTGAACAGGTTAATACTTTGGTACTACTATTAAAATCAACAATTCCAGACTTCCATGAAACAATCACAATGGTTCTTGCTTCAAATTCCTGAAACTTTTGAATAATACCCTATTTTCAGGATATTTGGGCTATCTAGTATGTTCTGCAGAAGTGCATCTTGCTGTATCCGTTAAGGATAGCTGAGATTGCTGTGCCAGCCTCCCTTGCCCCAAACCGAGCTTGATAGACCTGCAGGTTCTTCTTGGAATTATTTTTGAGAGTTTCTGTTTCATATGCAAAATATTAAAAAGCAGTGGAAAACTTAACTTGGTAGTTTAAGCTGTTAAAAGTTTGGAAATAAACATACTTGCAAGCCCACAAGTGCACCAGAATGACTGTGCTCAGGTGGTCCTGTGCCTTCCTGCATGTGGGCAGGTAAGAAGGTCTGAGAGACAGATGTGCTGCTGCTTTCAGGTGGTTTGGTGGCTGTGAAGCTGTTCTGCTCCCCCCTGCCCAAGGCTGCCTTAAGGGTCTCTGTCGCCCAAGTCACATTGTAGTTTTTAGCTGCTTGCAGTTGAGACGAGTTTCCAAAGCAGCTGGGGATGTGGAGGCCAGAGCACCTGGTTTGAGTGACCCCCTGGTCCTCAGCAATACGGAAAGGCTCCCAAAATCCAGGCTGTCTTTGAGTGCAGGGGGAGATTGGTTAGAGCTGGAAGCAGAGCTCGGAAGCAGACGCTGTGCTGGACACAACTGCTGCGGTTGTGTTTGCAACCAGCTCGGGGCACTTTCCTTGAGCTGCTTCAGCTGTAATTGATGCAGCGTCGTTCTAGGTCTGTCAAAGCTTCTAAAACCGGGGGAACTTTCTAACCAGCCGAGAACAAGAGGTATCTCTGCTTGCAGCATGCGTAACGCTCTGTTTCTGTGTACATCCGAATCCATCAGCTGAACCTCTGTCTTACAGAAGAGGTTCTATTCCCCAGCAAAACTCAGTCAAAAAAAACTTGCTGAAAACCCAACACACATCTTTATCAAAAAATTCATCAAGAAAATAAGTAGATAAAGCAGAAAAACCTGAAGGGTAATTTCAATGAGAGCTGCATTTATCTGTAAAGAAGTGCCATAGTGCTATAAAAAGGGAGGACAGTCACCTTTGGTGATGTGCTGAAGATATTAATGCTCTTACAAATTGCTCCTTGATAGTCCGACAGCTAAATAAACAAGACAAGGATTTGCTGGCTGTCTTGGCCGCGGATTCATACTAACGTGCTCCGTCTTTGCCAGGTTATCAAACTGACCTTCGAAGAATTTGAGCTAGAAAGAGGATACGACACGCTGACAGTTGGTGATGGAGGCCAAGTGGGAGACCAGAAGACTGTGCTTTACGTGTAAGTAGGATGTCCCCTGTCACTGCAAGAAACGGTGCGAAAAGCTGTCACCTCCTTGCTGTGGTTGTCCCAAAGAGCCTCTGGTAGGACACGTTACCTAAGGGGGTGAGGGCACTGCAGGTGCTGAACAAACAGGTTTAAAACCCTCATGCACCAGTAAATGCAAACCGGGCAGAAGATGAGAACTCGCGGGGTCTGTTTCTCCTTTGTTGGCCACTAATACAGTCATTTTAACAGTGCGAAGAGGTTGTAAATCCTCGATCTTAGTGACATTCTGAGCATTTTACACACACTGTGCATTCATATAAAAAAATGTCACAAGCTGCTTCCAGACTGAGAAACCATCCCTCTAATTTCCATCCTTTAGTTTGCTGCTGTAGTATTCTGTAGGGGTTTCTTCAGTGGAAGAGACATTGTAGTTAGTCCTACTTTCCTTCCAGACCTTCTGAAAACTTCACCGTGCAAATTTTACTTGACTATAAAGGGAAGAAACTGTCCCGCTATAGGAAAATCCCAGCCATGCTAAAGGAAGATAGGAAATCCCTGGTGCTGCCGGTTGTTGGAATAAAGAAGGGTTGAGTTGTCAGCGTGTTGTTTGTAAAACCCTTGAGGAGCAGCTTTGCTTTGCAGCGCGGCTGACGTGGGGACCAGCAGGGCGGTGGGAGGGTCTCCGGCGGTGCCTGCGCTCCCTTCACGGCCGCTGGGACCTGGAGAGAGTTTGGGCTGGAGCTGGGAGCAGCCTGGCCGTGAGAAGGATCAACTGATCCTGGGGATTTGCAGATCAAAGTCACGGCCTTTCCCTGCCCTCCTGCTCCCCGGGGGAGCATCAAGAGCTGATAAGTCGCAGAGGTCTCGAGGTCCTTGAAAGCCCTTAGATCTCCAGGAAAGGGCAGCTGCAAGGGCCAGGTAATTTTGACTGGGGTGGAAATGTACACAGAGCAGAAGGGTCTTTCTTCCCAGTGAACTATAATAACTTGGCGTTTTTACTTCTTCATATGCAGAGTGCTCAGCTCAGAATCAGTACCATGTTTAGGAAATGGGCATGCCCATGAGCTTGGGATAAGGATCTTTTAAAATAGCCACCAGAAAATGCCACAGTAAAAAAAAAAAAAAGAACAAATCTCGATCATCTTCAAGGAGGTTGTTTATTCTCATTAACCTGCCACCCTTGATGGTTGTGTTTGCTCTTCCTGGGTTAATGTCCTACCCCATCCGTTTCCTGAAGGGTTGGGGAGAAGTCAGCCTGTGCTTCATCCAAATCTAATTGTCAAAATTGTGCATGATTGAAATCCGCTTTACTGAAAAACAATGACTGTAATAGAGCTCTTTGGAATCGTTACAGTAATAGTGTGACTTTATGGAAACCCAGGACTTTAAAACTCTTGTCACTGTGTCCGCTGCCTGCAGAGCCCAGGGAAGTGTCGACCAGTGGCTTCTGCAGGGTCTTGGGTCTCCTGAGGCGCTCGGAAGGGGGACAGGAGCTGGCACCATGGGCAGGAGCGTTGGCACCGGTGACCAGGGCAGGGGGTCAGGGTTAGCAGCATCCGCCTTGGCTTGAAAGACTCCCCTTCTCTTCTACCTCACTGAAAATGTATCAGAGAAAATAATTCTGCGGAGTCTTCCCTAGCAGAGCTCTTGTCCTCTTTCCAGTGGTGGAGTATGTTTCATGTTATGTTTTTTCCTCCTCCCCTTCACTTGTTTTTCCCCATGAATCAGCCTCCCACTCCACTTTAACTGATCTTAATGCTCGCTCGTCTCCTTCAAATCTCTTGTTTCTCTGTGGTACTTTTCACTCTGCGTTTCTTTTCGGGACATAAACAGCAGTGATGTTTAGGTCAGAAACTCGAAGCTGCAACGTATATAAATGTAAAGTCTGATCATTGCGAAAGTGTTTGTAATTAAAGTGTCACAGAACATTTCACAGCTGATTGGGCCAAATGTGCAAATTACAGCCAAGGGAATAGTTTGTAATAACTTGCCGAAATGATTTCTCATTCCCTCCCCTTTTTGTTTGCCTAATGCCCATGAAGATCTTCCTAGACTCACATTTAATCATTCCGTGGTTTTTCACTCTATATTAGCTATTCAACACCTTGCTAATGCAAATCTGGGAATGCTGATGGGCTCTGCATGGTGTGCAGCGCCTTCTCCCCCTGCGCGAGAGCTTTCCGTTCCGTTGCCGATGCCAATCCCAGCAAGGTTATTTATTTTTCTTTTTAATCCAGGGGGACAAGCTGAAGGCTAATGAAATGTGAAAGAGGTGTGAAGACCACAGACATATTCAATTTATAATAAATGTGATTAGAAGTCCAGGGACAGCCTTATTTATTTATTTATTTATTTATTTATTTATTTATTTATTTATTTATTTATAGCATTTACCAGCTTCTTATCTAGGGTCAGCTGAGTTCACATATCAAACATGCAAACCAGGTACAAACTATAGCCTTGTTTTGGAGGAATTGGCACCCAGAAAACTAATCTCGGACTAGGTAGGAGTTTTACTGCTTGTACTGCTTATTTTATGCAGGACTCAGTTATTCTTGAATCTTTTCAGTACCTTCCACAGCCCCAGCGCTCACCTCACACTGAGTATGGGAGATGATTTGTTTCTGGTCTCATCTCATCGCTGTGGAATTCATCATAGGAAACACGGGCATTTGCTGGGCTGAGATGTCTGCCTGGCAGAGAGGATTTTACTTGCAGAAGTTCAGGCGCCCACATCAGTCACCCCCTTTGCTGCAGGTGTTTCCCTTCCTTGCTCGGGTACCTTCACATTGCTGTTTGCTGCCCAAATAACTGCAGGAGAGTCAACTGTGAAAAATGTGACAAAGCTTCTCCAACTGCCATCAAACTCTGGATGCAAAACTGCTGTTAAAACAAGATGAATTATTAATTTACCAACACCCTGGCATCAATAAAGTGTCTGATTCGGGTCAAGGCACTAAGCAAACAGAGCTGGAGCAGAACCGGGAGGCTCTGCTGTGCTCAGGAGACGCGAGCGCGGCCGCAGCGCTGCCCGCTGCGGGTAGGAGGCACCTAAAAACCTGTGGGATGGGCAGGAGAGTCTGCACAGCTCTGGTACGGCTGGTCACATTGAGCTCTAGATGCCTGTTAGACTATTTGAAAGATTTTGGTGCTCAGCAGGGTGCCAGCATGTCAGACAAGCAGGATATGATGGCAGTAGCACAACCCTTCGAGCAGGGGTTTTGCTTCACTCTAAACAAACTGTAATTGGCAGATCCTCCATAGTGTCTCCGATTACCCGGGAAAGTGGGAATTGCAACAATTATGCCTGGAGGTTGCAAGTTATGTTTATTCACAGGATGCTATCAGCTGCTGGGGCTGCTCTCCTGCAGGATTGGTTTGCAGCGGTTCCGCCTGGAGAGCTCGGGGATCAATTTTATCAAGAAGTCTTTCAGGTGCTGCTATTATACTTGAGAGGGATGCCAGGCAGAAGCCACCTCTATACATATGTATGTATTTAGATTTAGGCAAACACTGCGGAAAAAAGCAGCCATCCATTTGTAAGTAGTTACACTTAAGGTAATTTAAAAATATATCACAGATGATACCTTAGGAAAAATAGTGTAATAATAAGATTAAACACTGCCACTAAGGCAGGCAACGCAGGACTCGTCCTCCTGTAGTAATGATCCCTTCCCACGCTCCGGTACTCCGCTTGAGAAGGAGAGGGAAGGAGCTTTGCTCCAAGCAGGCGTTTGTGCACCTAAGTGACTGTATTTGGTGCTCGTGCGGGTGAGGGATAAGACACTAACGCCGCGTTGAGCCCAGCGAGGTGATTAGTCCCAAAGGCTGAACGAGCCGCGCATGGCTCATTAATGCGGATAGATTGGTGACATTTTTCTTAATCTCTTCAGCTCTCCTAGGAATATCCTTGAAAGATAGGCGATGATGGATCATCCCGGACTACCTGGATTTGTAGCGTTTTTTCAAGGATCCACAGAACATTCAGTCAATTTGAGGCTTGCCCCTTTTTTCCAGGGTGTTTTTTTAAGATTTTTGTAGCAAACTGTCAGGATAGAAATATAGCAGGGAACACATTGAGTGTAAGTTTGCTAATTCCAGGAAATATCTGTAAAGGCAGTGGAGAGCATTCGGTCACCACTATGGGTTCTGGGAATTGTATTTGTTTTGCTTCGATAAGAGGGGAAATGATGGTTACTGGTGCTGGATAATAAACTGCAGCAATGATACAAAATTGCAATTATAGCGGTAGAAAGAACTTGCAGGCCCTCAGCTTAGAAAGGCTCCTCACTGTGGTAGGTCGTATGTGACAAGCAGCATGACAAGAGCAGCTCCTCTGTCTTGAAGCTGTCACAATTTTGGACAGTGCCTTTCGGAGGTTTCTTCTTCATCGTGCTGCCTCGTCCCGCTGGGTTTGCAGTCCTGCAGAGAAACACGTGGCCTGTATTTGTGTGCGGGGCTGAGTTTGGGAGGCACCCAGGCTATTTATTTATTTATTCTTCTTTATTTTTCCAGCTTGACAGGTACCACAGTTCCTGATCTCATTGTCAGCACCCACCACCAGATGTGGCTCCTCTTCCAGACAGACAGTGTCAGCAACTTACTAGGATTCAAAGCAACCTATGAAGGTAATTCATTCTTTTCTCTGGGATATTACGTATTTTAAAAGAATTAGGGATGAGATGGGTCCTGTTGTCAGGGAGAAATTAAACTTTATTAAATGCTGAAGTTCTACAAACATTTTCTTAAATAGAAGCTTCACTGCAGTGTGACTAGGAGAGTTTCCATTATATCTTTTCCACGGAAGCAGCTGAAATGGTTGAAGTTTCAGTGTTTGCTTAGTTGGAAAAGAGCTAATGAGTTTCAGCAGAGATGGCAGCTGCCCCTGTGTCTGTCCAAGGAAATGAGAGCAAGGGATCGGTGGCATCATTAGATTATTGATATCAACTGTGTTAAATATTGACTCATCTAGAGTATTGCAAATGAAATAATATGAATGAATAAAAATTATGTGATGAAATAATATTAATGATGGGATTTTCAAAACTATTGGATCCCAGGCTTTTTATTATTTTATTGTCATCTTCAACCTCTTTTCAAAGTGCTTGAATGTCTCTCAGTCCCCCATACAAACCTTGCAAGAGCAACCAGTTCTTTTTAGTTCTGTTCCCTAAAACTAGACACACAAATCTTTTTCTGGACCCAATTCTGAAAGGTCCGAGTATCCCCCCTTCAATCAGACCGTTCCTCTCTAGGCACTACATGCATCTGAGCATTCATTCCTATTTACATGTGTTTTCCTGGCACTTGCTCGAGTTCAGGGAGGCATCACACTGTTCTGAGGCAGGTCCTGCTCGTGCTGGTGGTGCTGAGCGATGCTAAAATAACAGTCAGGAGCCCGAAGGGACTTGACCTGCCAGAAACCCAGTTGAACTACACGCTATTGTGTGCGGGCAGCTGAAGCAGGGCACCAAGGGCACTGGGTCGTGATGCCTGAGTATGTACAGGGTGGCAGGGCCTCAGCAGCAGACAAGTCATTAGAGACACACAATAAATATAAATAATAAATGAATAAAAGATAATATAATAATAAAAGATAATAGTAATTTTTTAATAAATAAAACAGAAAATTAAAAGAGAAAAAATAAAAAGAGAAAAAAATTAAAAATTAAAATAAGAAAAGGCAGTTACAGCCTGTCAATCAAGTCTCCGTTACATTCAGGTGCTTTCCATTTTGCTGGGCATCTTTGCAGTGTTCACCTGCAGCCTTGCGGGCCTGGCAGAATGGATTTGTGTATGAGCAATGACACAGGTTTCTGTTCCTAAGGTCCATGCTGGTTCTAGCCTGAAATTAAGCTAACCCCCCTTCAGCCAACTCCATAAAATTCTTTTAATTTTGCAAATGCTTTGAACTGCAAAGCAAAGGACATTTAAGTAAGAGGCAATTAGCACTTGCCAAATACATTGTGAAATTATATACAACTTGCTAACAAGTTTCTGTATCAGTTTTATGGCCACACTTTTTCCTAATTGTGAGCAGAAAATTGCGGCTAATGGAGCTATATAAAGTCAAGACC
Source organism: Crypturellus tataupa (assembly GCA_034781795.1). Classification (NCBI taxonomy): domain Eukaryota; kingdom Metazoa; phylum Chordata; class Aves; order Tinamiformes; family Tinamidae; genus Crypturellus; species Crypturellus tataupa. The sequence continues at coordinate 3,676,412 of JAWLRI010000564.1, read as the reverse complement.
AAAAACCTGCCTAATAGAAGGGCAGAGTATTGCTTATAGAGTATGTTTAAATAGCTGTATATCCTAAATACTTGTAAGTTTAGTGTACACTTTAGGTGTAATGCCATCATAAAGCCTCCTGCTAGTGCTGAAATGAAATGGTTCCGCCTAAGAGATTTATCGACACACGGATTCAAGGACCGGGCAGAAGGAACCTGCTGAGGAAGGCAACATGCTGTCAAGTTTTTAATTTAGAGTTCCTGGGAAAAGGGAACCAACCTGGCCCTTCAGCTCCTCTTGCAGCTAAAGGGAGAATGGATTTCCACTGAAACCAGTGTATAAAACACGAGACATCCAGAGTCGCTTTTGTCCAAACCTGTACTGCAAGATGGGAGGACCAGGGAGCAAGGGCTGGGCTGGTGTAACTCAGTGCGACAGCATCGATTTTCAATTAAGCTGTGTCAGTCTTTGCCAGCTGAGGATCTGGCTCATTAATGTTCATGAAGATTACTTCTAAATCTCCTATGTCTCAACTGCAGCCACTTTTATCCCTTTAAACAGACGTTCTCTCATAATAGTGAACAATGTTTTTGGGCTTGGAATGCTTGTCAGAAGAAATCTGTATTAAGCTCCACTTTGCTAGCAATGTCTTTTCTTTCTCACAACTATAGCAAGCTGATTGATACTGCAATTTAGTGCTTGACTTGCAAGAGGGCTTTACAGCCTCCTGGGGTCCTGGGTCTTATCTTCTCCCTTCTTTCCTTTAATCTAAGACAGTTCTTTTGAGAATACCTTGCATTTAGGGTAGGCTGGTGCCTTCCACAGCCATCACAATGGCTCTTTGAGTGCTCTTTTTGTACACGAAAGAGAAGGTATCTCTGGTGGGGATAAATTTGATTGCCAGAAAAGAGTTTTGTGAGTAATAAGAAAATCCTATTGCCATCTGAACCTCTTTTTTTCTAATCACAGGTAGGGTTCAAGCAGGTGAATGCTCTCTGCAGCACATATTTAAAGGGGGCTTTGAATAACTGACTTGACACATTCTTCTGTTGACTTCAGTAGCATCTTTGCCCTATATATGATGTGGCCATGAATAATTAAGAACTAAATAAGATACAGTTTTTAGTAAAACAAGCCTGGCTGCGCAAAAGAAAGGCAAGTCAGAGGCAAAGCAGATCCAAAAAGGTCATGAGAGGAAAAGCCTCCTTTCAGTCCAGATGCAGAAGATGCAGAAAATTCCGTGGTAGGAGATAGAAGTGTTAAAAAGGTGGGGGGGATAGCATCAAAGTCAGATTTTAATTTATTTTATATTTAATTTCAATGTATTGTAATATAAACAAATAATGATTCAGAGTGAAAACTAGATTTACAAAGACACACTGATGTGGTTTGGGTTTGTGCTGCGATCGAGGTTGGAGAGGGTGAAGCCGCCGCCGGCCGGTGTCCTGCGCGGCGGCGGGTGCCCGGGAAGCGGCACCCGTGGGTGCTGCGGTGCTGACTAAGTGCTTGGATCTGCAGAGCTTAGCACAGAGCTCCGGCTTAGCCCGTGGCGCTAAGCGGCTTAGGACGGGCTGTGCCGAGCTGCAGCTGGGAGATTTCCTCCTGCAAGCGCCTTGCTTTGACTCAGAGCAGCAATACCCAGGGCATTTGCATCCCTCCTGGGTCTCCACATCTGCTTATACCGACGCGGCCTGTGGAGTTATGTTCATGCTTATATAGATGCATGCGGATAAGCTGCATTAAAGGTGTTTATACACAGATACATGTGTGAAACGGGCTGAAATAACCTCCTAAGTTGTCGAATCCTATTCTGTTTGCATCTTCAGCACTCCTTTCCATTAAACATACCCACTCATGTCATGAAATGGAGTTGGAAACGCTGCTGATGCAAGAGCCAGGCCTACGGTGTGTGGACCTGGACTGCTTCAGGGTCACAGTACCTGTAGTTGTGCCTTAAAGACTGCTCCGAGCCTGAGCACGAGTGATTTGACGTTACGCCATGCGTTTTAATGAGCAACAGCCTGCTGCATGTTCTCATATTTCTCCAGCAGTGGTTTAGACAGGAGGGAGGTGATAAAAATATGCAGGAATAAGAAAGGAGACTTTTATTGGATTGTCCTGCCCTTCTCCTAGTTTCCTCTTCAGATCCTATTTTTGTCTTGTTTCTGCTGCTCTAGAGCCTCAGTTTGCTGCAGAGAACAGGAATTCCTTTGGAATACGGGATTATGGCCGAGGTCTGGATGTGGGGTGTTGCGTGCAGGCTGCCCAAGGGGCTGTGCAAAGGGATCCCATTTCCCCACCCACCACAAGACAAATAGCATAAAGAGCTGACAGAAGAATTTCTAGTGGAACGTTCTTTATTAGAAAACTCTGTTTTGTCAAAATCTCACTATTTTGTAAGAATATGTCTGCGTGATATAATATTTGATGAAGTTTTGAAAGGTTGCTTTCAACTTGTTTCATTTAAACAATGTCAAAACATTTGATTTAGTTGTCCTTGTTTAGTTTTGACTTTTTTTGTTCTAGTATAGAAGTGATCTTTACTTAAACATTCACCGAGTGAAATGTTAGTCTTATTCAAGGAACATGTTTTGATATTTCTGAATCATTCATTTTTGAATTTCTTCTCTGCAAAGTATTTCGTGAATTTTACTGGGTGTGAAATGTGGAAACCAGGGAGTTTTCCTAAAGACAGAAATTGGGTTTTCTGACCTCTTCGGGATGGTGAAATGCGCTGGCTTTGCGTGCAGGCTGCTCTCACGGCGCCCACGTGCGCGGTGGCAAATGCAGACTCTGATCCTTCAGTTCCCCCTAATTCTTCCAGCTGTGGCTGCGCTGCCGCTCTGTAGAGAGGTGACCCGGGTTCCTGCAGAGCGAGGGTGAGGACCACGGTGCGGGGAGCGTGGAGAGCCCAGCAGAAGGGAGACCTTCTGATCAGAACCCCGAGTGTCTCTGTTACCTTCATTCTTTCTCCCGAGAGGCTCAGAAGGGAGTTCTTCCTTGCTGGCTGCATCTCTTTTTCCGAGCAGCTGGTAGCCAGGGTGTGCTGGGATTTTGCAGAAGCTGCAGGGCGAGCACACGGAGCTCTCCTCGACCCCTGCCGCGGTGGAGCCGCTCAGCGGGGCTCCTGCTACCGGCGGGGCTCCTGCTCCCAGCGCTGCTCCGGAGCCGCTGCCCGTGCGAGGGAAGGGCTCCGGGGCAGGAGGACATCCCATCCCAAAGACTCCTGTGGGTTTGCCGGGGACAGGGCTCCCTCCTGGAGCTGTGCGGGTGGGATGAGCTGCCTCAGGCTAAAAGGCTGTTGCGTTTCCCTGGCAGAGCCCCTGCCCGGAGAGGGCACCGTCTGCCCCTCGCGCTGCCCATGCTGGAGCTGGCGCTTGGGGCCGCGGCTCCCCTGGGTGCTGTGTCCTGCTCCTGTCGGCTCGCGCTGCTGCATGCTTCAAATGTGCGTTTCCCCTTGCATTGCTCTTGGTTCTTGAGTTTTGAAGCTCAATTTTCTTACCGTAATACATGCTATTTGTCTCCTGCTCTGCTTGCAGAGTAATGAACAGTTCAGTGTTACTTCTCTACCCAACCTGGTTCATTTGAGCCCTCATAGGCAAGTACAAATCTTCAACATTTGGATTTTCAGACTCTGCAGGAAGGTGTTTAAATCTTGGCAAACTGTTCTTACTGGCAGGCAGAAAAATAAACCTAATTCAGGAAAAACTTTTCTATTAATATTAATTTATGTTAAATTATTGTTGGGACCCTTCATTACCTGCCAGTGACTTTTTAGTTCAAGATGCACGTAGCAGTTAGAGAAATGAGGTGCCTCGTCGTGACTTCTATTCAAAATACACCTGTATCTGAGTTGCCTGGAGTCAGCATAATAATGAGCTGCTTGTTGTTATTCAAACCAAATTGGAATATTAGATGGAGTAATGCAAATTTTGGATTCTGCGGTTTTCCTCCGTAACGAAAATGTCATAAAAGAAGTTTCCACTTTTGTGTTAGAGGTTGAAAACTCAAAGACACTGAGGCTGATCTTAGATGATGGGGATAAAAACTAGAGAAGGTGGAAGCCGAGATGAACGTGGAGCAGATGAATAGTGCTGGAGCACCGAGGTGGCTGCGGAGGAGGGAGGTTTTGTAGCTAATAATGATCCAGGGAGAGGGGCTCCTTCAAAACAGAATTGTAGGAAGCACAAGATAAGGTTGTGTTCAGGATTTACTTGAAGCCAAGCACATGCACTGGGATAGATTAACGACATCTTTGCATGCAAGGAGGCCTGATCCGTCTACTTTGGAACTACCTGGAGAAATGCCTATGGAAATAGGGGTGCTAGGGGGAAGAGGCAAATCAAGCAACCCGACACAGATGCTGTAGCAGTGTCCGCTTCCCAGGGCTGCTCCCTGGAAGGGTCCCAGGGAAATGCATGCAGCACTACTCGTGTCTGCTGATGGGGCACATTTCCATTTTCCAGAACTTTGTGTTCTCCATTGTCGACCTAAAATACCAGTTCTTGCATCACGTGGGAAACTCCTGCTTTCCTTCCTAGAGGAGCAGCCGGAGAACCAGGTCTCTTGGCTGCACGGCCTGGTCCAACTTGTGCTCTTCTTTCTTGCAGAGATCGACCAAGGCAGCTGCGGCGACCCGGGGGTGCCGGCCTACGGCAGCAGGGAAGGCTCCACGTTCCGGCACGGCGACAGCCTGCGCTTCGAGTGCCAGCCCGCCTTCGAGCTCAAGGGCCAGAGGACCATCACGTGCCAAAAGAGCAGCCAGTGGTCTGCTCAGAAACCAGTCTGCGTTTGTAAGTGGGAGAGCAGAGGTGGAAACGCTGGGGCCGTGCGCTGAGGTCTCGCCCAGGGTGTTGGGTCTCCCCTGGGACGTCCGGCTGCACTTTGGGCTCTCCGGACAAGGGGAGACGAGGGGCGAGCAGCGTCCAGCGCGTCCGGCCCAGCCTGCGGCCAGTGCCCCCTCGGCCCTCCCCGCCTTTGGGTCAGGTTCGTTGTGGAAAGCAAGCAGAATATTTTCTATCCGACAGAGGAGGCATGGGCGAAAAAGAAATAGATTGAAAATCCATTGAGCGTGATGCTATTTTTGGCCATTTAATTTTCCTTCGTTATCTGACGATGCTCAGGCTCCCTGCTGCCGGACCTCGATATTTAATTTCTTGTGCAAGAAGTAGGAGGGTATCGCGGTCCCGGGGGTAACGGAGGCAGATTTCCAAAGGTGTAAATTGGAGTTAGGTACCCGATCCTTGTGGGGTTTAATTGTCCACGTGGCCTTTGGAGATGCTCCCTTAACTCGCGGCATTGGCCTGAGTGACCTTAGTAGCCAAACCCTTGCTCAGGAACTGTGTTGTGTTTGACCATCACCAAACCTCATGAAATCATGTCTGTTTTCTCTAATTAATGTTGAGCAAACGCTTCTCTTTTTGTCTCATCTTTACTTAGTGGGATATGCTAAATTCCGTGCTTTCCAAGAGATACTGTGCTCTAGTGGAGCGAGACCAAGCCTAGCAGGAAAACGGGAAAGAAAAAATAAATTGAGCAACAGGCAGAGGACAAAAGTGTGGGGAAGGTGGCTGGAGGGAACACAGAAATGTTAATTTTATGAATTGTATATTCACTGTGCAAATATATATACCGATGTTAGATACTCCACTAAATATGCTCATTTGCAGCATAGCTGGGTTTTGTCTAGCAAAGACGAAGTAGTTTGGAAGTAAGCAAACCTCTTCAGCATTGAATGTGGGTCCCTGGGGAGTTGGGTGCACAAGCTTTACACTGGTAACTTCCAGGGAAAGGTGGGAGAAACTGTTTCAAATAAGCGCCTTTCTCTTCCAGTTGTTATTTAAGCTCTGAACATTGGTGTACAAAGCAACTAAATGATGAAAAGTGAGTTTTCCTGGTTATCTCTGAAATGGAAAGTGTTAGAGCACTCCTGTGCTAAGCTTCAGAAACTTGTTTTTCCTTTGCAGAAATTGGAATGCGTTTGTAGAAGCAGCTGATGATTCGGTCGAGGTTCTTCCTGACAGGTTGCAGTGAGGCTGAATGGGGTGATTTGCTTGCAGTCTTATTAGAACAGAAGTTTACATTAATTTCAATAAATAAGATTTTTTCTGTAGGTAGATACAGAACAGGGGCATCAGATTAAGCCTCATTCCACCATTGATCAGAAGTGCGTGTGAAGCGTAGCCCAGGCAGGAGTTCTGTAGTTTTCATCATCTTATGTTTTCTGTGGCCTCCAACGTTGGATGTTTACGAATCAATAAGGCAACACAGGAAAGTAGTGCAAGAAGTATTTAGAAGTATTTCATAACCCTCTGTCCCCTTTGCTCCCCTGCTTAGGTTTGCTTATTCTAGACAGCATCATATTAGTGTGCATGAATCAGAAGAGGTGACGCAACAAAATGTGTAACTTGGCATGAAATTTGTAGTGGGATTAGCAACAACTCTCTGTAAATGTTGGGAGACCATTAAATATATTGGGCATCAGGTGGAAAAAATAAGGTAACCTGATTTATGTGCTGCTTGTTGGAATATGCAAACAATTCTGTGCTTCTGATTCTGGTTACAAATGTGTGACAAATGCAGAAAGAGATTAAACAGTGTGCTATGGCGTCCTGAGCAAATGATGTACGAGCAGACAGTGTTTATTGTGGAGAATTCATTTCCTGGGGCCTCGATGATGAAGCAAAACAAACCATTTAAGTAATGCATCTGCTGATTGCAACGGGTTCCTAATTCGTGACCGTCTGGGCCTTCGTGATAACGGGCCCCCATCTCCATCCTCCTCGTTGTCACGCACCCCTGAGCCAGCCGCGTGCTGGGCACCCCGGGCGCTTGAGAAACTTTGCCTGACGTCTTGGTGCCCGGCTCCCGCCAACCCCGTGCTGAGCAGGGTGTCCCTGGCCGTGCCGTGTCTGTTTAGATCCTCTGTGGTAATCTGAGATACTTGAAACGGCTTAGGAACCGGTGACCCTAGGTGGGTAATGCAGGTTCTTTCTGTGCTTGTGCTGTGAGCTCATGTGGTTGGGCACCGGGGGTGCCTGAGTGCTGAAGACTTATCTCTCTGTAGCACCTCCTGGTGCTCAGATCAGGCTTGCAGTTACCGTTGGTCACTCTGGCATTTGCATTACACAATTGTAATACCAGTCAAAGGTAATGCCGTTCTCATAACCCAGCATCACCGCAGTCACTGCCTTCTTGGAGAGTTATCAGTTTTCTGGAAGACTTTGAGGAGGGCAGCGCGGGCTTGGGAAGTGCCACGTGGAGAAGTGCCACCTGAGGGAAACAGTTGTGCTGCTTAGGTGGAGTTTATATCCTGATCGTAGCAGCTGGTAACCCAGATGATGATCAAGTTGAAGTCTGTATTATCTGTGGCTGAGCAGATAGTAAGTTTAAGACCTAGCCCATATTTACAGGTGAGCTCTGCACATACACAAGCCTGGGTCGATACAGGAGGGGGAGCAGGGCATCTTGGAAGTGCTTTAACTTCCACAGATGTGCTCGGAATTGCTATTTAAATGTACTCATGTGTAGCAGAGAAAAACTCATTATCTGAGTTTTATGTGAACTGTTGCAGTCCAAAGTCCTGCTGCAAAACACTTTGTGCAGAAAAAGGCTCTTTTGGAACGTGTCTGCTGCCTTGCTAAGGAAGGAGGAGCTGCTGTCCCTATGGCTCAGGGGGGTTCGCCAAGCCCGTGCCCCTCTCCAGCACCTCTTCCCTTTCCTCCTCCTGAGCTCCCAGGCCTGAACCTTTGACTTGCGCCAGTTATTTCCCAAGGTAGATAATTCTGGAATAAATCGTCACAACAACATATGTCCTTTGCAGGCTGTCTCGCTAAATAAGGGCAAAGTTTGTGCCTTTTCTAACCATCCTCTGCAGATGACTGTGGGAGAGTTGTTTCTGAAACCAGCTTGTTTTCTGATATTCCTAGTTCTTAGACTTGTGAAATGTAAGGTTTTTGGACCCGTCCAGTGCATTAAAGATAAATAAAGTGTAGTAAAATAAAGGTTCAGGTTGCAAAGCATCGAGCAAGGGGTCGCTGCTTGTGCGCTGAGCCGGGTGTCTGCTCCATGCGGGTGCAGAGCTGCGTCTGCTCGTGGCTCATTGTGTTCATTTCAATGGGGGACTTGTCATCTGGGTTGTGCTTTCTCAGGGCCCTTCTGGAGGCTTCCAGCCTTCCCTTCCTCTCACACACATTAAAGGATCAGCGTGTTGCTGTGCTCTCCAGCCTTGCTTGAAGCTCTCCATTAGTTTCCAGTATTTTTTGCATATCGCTACCATTAACTTTATTGTATTACAGACCTGCTTAGAGCTGGAGTTTTGCATAATGTTGCTCTGTACAGAGCAGAAGACCATATCCCGATATCTCCGTTTCAATTGAGATGACATTAAATGGTGTGTTTGCATTCCCGGCTTCGGAGCAGATCCTGCTCTCTCCTCCCTTCTCGCTCCCTTTGCCAGGACAAGGACCGGCCCTCTCAGCTGCTCGCGGTAGCTGTGACCTGTGTTGGTGCTGCCAGAGCGGCCGGGCGGCCCCGGATCCTGGAGCATCCTCAGCGGGATCCTGGGAGCGGGGCAATTCCTGGTGGCTGCCTTGGAGTCTGCTCTGTGCAGGCAGCCAAGTCCCCTGTCCTTGCATATAGATACGTTCCACTACTACCTTCCTCTGGTGGTTCGTTTTTCTAGTTCTAAACACCTATTTTTCCTTAAAAGCTGCCTAAAATCTCCCTCAGTTTTTTCTCTCTTGTGGTAATTGCTCTTTTTCGTTAATCCCATATTTGCCTCTTGTACCTAGGGAATAATCTTGGCTGGGGGAAGTGTGGGCTTTGGTTCAGGGCTGAGCAGCTCGCTGAGCGCTGCCTGGTGCAAACCTGCAGCATTAGTAGCCAGAAGTGCAGAGCACAGTGGATGTTTTCCCTGTAATGTACTGAACAGAACCATGTAATTTTGCATCACTTGACAAGTTTTTAATTTAGCTCTAAATTAACCTGCCAATTGGTCATTATTTTCTTTTCTTTCTTTACTTTTCTTCTCTCCCTGCCTGCTATTCACAGCGACCTATGAACCTCCTCCCCGTGAAGAGTAATTTGGAGAACAGTGTGTCTTTTGATACAAGCATAGAACAAAATAGTTTGTCTTCTTTAAAGATAATAGATTTTTAGCAGTGAGATTAGTTAACCCGTGGAGCAGTGCACTGAAGGCAGTGAGCAGTTCTCCAGACCTTAACATTTAGAAAATGTAATTGGATATTCCTCCCTGAAGAGGATTTCCAAGTCTCTGTTAAGCAGGGGGCCAGATGAGATGTTCAGAATCATCCCTAATTGTCCAGTAGAAATTCCCGAAAGCTTCTTGATAAAAGAATTGAGATCTTTTTCCATTGTAATGCTTTTTTAAGACTTCTGACAGTGGAGAGGCTCTTGTTCTTCTATTGGAGGAAAAAAAAAGTGATACCGTGTTTTCTTCATATTGCTTCTTCTTTATTATTAATTCCTCTTACTTTTTGCCTTGCTGATGCAAGATGTTCCTCCCTCCTGCTGCCAATGCATTTTCTTTCAGCTCACATGATGTTGTTTACCTGCTTGCAGATGCAGTTGCTTTTTGGAGACTTTTGGAAGTAGAGGGATTATATTAACTTTTACTTCCAAGCTGTTTTGCTGCTTGGTGTTTCTGTGCAAACGCCTGATAGAATGTTCTGTGGCAGCACCGCTGCTCTGCCCGGCAGGTCTGACAAGGGGATTAGAGGTGGCTGCAGCCTCGCGGAGCCCGCGAAGCAGCCGGGCGAGCTCTGCTTTGGGGCAACGGGGAGACAGCACAAGACGTGCTGCTCTCCTGCTCACACCGGTTCCAGGTTTAGGTGGTTTCTGCATTCGTGGACAACCGCAAATAGAGATGTTCTTCACGACCCCTTAACACCTTTTGCCCTTGACCCGAGATGGGTTCAAAGAAGTGAACGGGTGATGAAGTGCTCCTTATCCTCAGCTTCTCCCCTGAGCCGAAGAGACCCAGAGAAGCAAATTAAATGAAGCCGGGATTACCATGATCTCTTATGCCTGAGGGATTTGTAGCTTTTGTTAACAACCTTGTTTCACGGTTGCAGCTGTGTAAGACCATTCTGTTCTTAAAATTAAGCAGGGCACTTCCCCTCCAAGCCCTTGTTCTGCATTCCAGGCTCAGTTCATCAAAGCCCCGAGATTTAAATGTTTGCTTAAGCGCTGCGCTGGGCAAGGAGGCACTTAAGTACCTTCTCAATTAAAGAGGTGGTGTTGTAATTGCCCTCCTTGCTCTCCCTAGCCATTCTTGGTATAGCCCCTGTGAAATTTTCCATTTTGGTGACTTCTGGTTGTCACAGGCTTGTGAACCAGTCCCTGCTGCCCTTCCTTGAGGGGTGTGTGAGCAGCGGTGCTCCCGCTCTGCGTGGACGGGGCTTGTCTCCAGCAGCGTCCGTGCATCCTGCCCCGCAGCATCCCTCCACCTTGGTCCTGCCATCTGTCTCTAAGGGAAGCTGAGGTTTATCTGCATCACCGAGGAGCTCCCATGGCTCTTGGAGCTCTGGCAGCAGCTGTAGGACCAGCACAACGGGGGTGTCCTGGGGAGATCCACTCGGTGTCACCGAAGCCCTCGTCCCCCTGCAGCAGCGAGGGGCTTGGAAAGGGCTCCGGCCCCCTGCCCTGCCTGCTCCAGGCATAAAATCTGCACCCGTCTTCAGGCTCTCTCCCTGGTGATCAGAGGCTGTGGGAAGGACGGTGTCCAAAAATGGGAGAGAACGCAGGATTTTACGTTTCTATGGAGACTGAAATTGCTACAGTGCCTCTGCTTTGTTTTCAGCTCTGAACCTGGTGCCTCTGCCATTCCCATGCATTGCAGGTCTGTTCTCTCCCGAGTTTCAGCCGTGGTTTTTCATGCGCAGAAAGAGCAGAGGTGAAGTGTCTGGGGAGGAGTGTTCCTCCGAGGAGGCTGGAGACTGTGTGTGGAGGCAGGAGCTGCTGAAGGGGGAGGAAGAGGAGAGTGGCACGTTGTGCTTCACGAGGCAGGTGCACAAGTAGCTCCTGGCTGCAAACGCAGACTCAAACAGCTGTGCTGGAGCAGAAGAACCGTCCAGCAGCCCAGTCCAGTTGGTCACGGGCACCAGTGCTGGGATGATGGGCCACTTGACAGGACAAACCATGAGCCATTCCCTCACTGTTGTCCTGCTCAAAGTGAAGAATTCCTGATAATGTTTGTGAAGAGTCATCAAATATCCTGCCCTCCTCGGTTAATGATGCATCTTGTTGGCTGTCCTTGGTACTCTACTGTTCCTGCGTAGTTCTGTTGTGATTTATCCCCCTGACAAAAGCATTTTTCTTGTCGCTTTGCGTTCTTTGATCAGTAATAATTATTGACAGTGGTTCCTTTATACCCATGCGCATAATAGAATGATTTCTTATAACATTTAAGAGTACCCTTGATATTTAATCCAGCGGCCTCGCTTTAAGGCCCTCCCGTCAGGGCTGTTCCTAACGCGGGGTCCGCAGTGCCAGGCTGCCTGCGCGGTGGTTGTGTTTGCAGTGAGCGCTGGCTCCTTGGGCACTCGCCCTGTGCCGTGTGTGACATCCATCAGGCAGCATGAGGTGGACAGTGCTCAGCTGCCTTTCACCTTCCTTAGTTCCACTCTTGTCTCATATTTCCCTCATCTACCCCTTCGTTAAAACCACAGGAGGTGCCTATATCCGGTGAGGAGTTCCTGCTGCAAAGATGTTGCTCTGCGTGCGAGTGTATTTGTTTTCCGTAGGTATTCCTAGACAGTTTGTACCAAGCTTTTGCTAGCTGAATTATTTGACAGCATCCCTTGATATTTCTGTGTCTAGTAAAGAGCTGAAATCCTGCGGATGTTCTGCAGTTTCTGTCTTTAAAGTGTCCCCTTCATTCCGGAGAGCGGGGACTGGACCGCGCAGCGCGTAGCCTTGCTCACGTCCCGGCAACGTCCGTCTCGCTTGATCTGAAAGCACCAAGTGTTGAAGACAGAGGGGAAATAACAGAGGGTGGCTGAATGTTGAACCAAATAATTGTGTAAATGCCAAAGTAAAACCAGTCTCAGCTTCCTTGTGGTGTCTTTTGGCAGAAACTAGATTGTACAGATCTTGCTACGGGCGCGTGGTGGGGAGATGAGTGGATCATGTGTACTTAAAGTGTCCAAAGCGCCGTGTCGGTACCGCTTACACGATAGCCTTGTTTTTGAAACTAATGGACCTTGTCAGCTGCAATACAGTATATATTGAAAACCCCGGAGAGCCAAAGATTTTTTTCCTATGCACTTTTCCCCTCAACTTGATTTTAAGACTGCTTTTAATTACCTTCACGAGAACGGCTGTCTCGTTGGATACCTCTCCTTGGCGCCATGCTAGCGCGGCAGAAGTCAGTGATTTATTTGTACCGGGAAAGGGAGCTGGGCGAGGGCAGAGGCCCAGGAAGGTTCTCCTGCTCCCATTGCACTGAGCAGCAAAGTTGCTTTTGAAACCAAGTATTAACGTTCATTTTTTAGGGCTGTTGAGGCACAGGTCTAAACAGCTGCCCAAGGAGATGGACGAAGATGTAAATTGGCTCACAGCTCCTCCTCAAAGAAACTAACCCTTTACAGCCACGTTGGATAAATACCTCATGCCCAGGAAGGATATTCTGCATACGAGGAGTCTTTCTAAATTCAGTGGAACTGCCCGTGTGCACAGTTGCATCTGTTGAGCATGAGTGAAAATGGCTTTTAGCAAACAAGCAGACAAAAGGTGCAGATTCGTGCATGATTTTTGACTCCAGAAAAGTCTGCACTGCCTGCAAAAGCGTCTCGGCAATTCATCTAGTGCGTGAGACTCGATAACTTGGACACTGTTAGCGGCAGAGAAACCCGGAGCTCAGCATGAAGCAAGCTGAGTTGATTTGTCACATCCAGTTTTCAGACTGTGCTGAATTCCAGCCACAACAGAAAACATCGCTGATGCTAAAGCTGGCTTGTTTCATGCTAATTTTATTATGCGCAAGCTGCAGTCACATTTCAGTCGCGCTGGCTCTTGTGCAGCCTTTTTCCCAGTGATTTGCAGCAGAATTCACCTGCAAAGTACCAGATTCCCTCCTGAGTGACAGTCTCTTTCTCTAGTGAAACAGACTGTACAATTACATGTACAAAGCTGTGGATGCACAGCATTAAAAGAGGGGCTGTGCTGGACTGGAAAACTGCAACTTGGCCAAAATCAGAGACTGGAGACTTCTTTGAAGGCACTTCTTCCCTCTGCAAATAAATCACTGACAGCCAGCAGTGAATGGAGCACTGAGACCTTCCTTTCTTTAATTGTCTTTGAGAAGCAAAGTGGTTGTGAATGTGCAGGAATTACGCAGCTCCAGGGATAGGAGGGAGGGGGGAACGTGATAGATCAGCTTGTAGGAGCACTGTGCTGTGTGATTGATGGTGATTTCTCATTGCAGTTTCCTGCTTTTTCAACTTCACCACCCCGTCTGGGATTGTGCTGTCACCAAATTACCCTGAAGAATACGGGAGCAGCTTGCACTGTGTTTGGTTAATTATAGCTAAACCCGAAAGCCGCATTCACTTGGCTTTCAATGATTTTGACGTGGAGCCCCAGTTTGATTTCCTAGCCGTGAAGGATGGAGGGACTGCGGAGTCCCCGGTGCTGGGGACCTTCTCAGGAAACCAGATCCCCTCCTCTCTGACCAGCAGCGGTCACGTTGCGAGGCTGGAGTTCCAGACCGACCACTCCATGGAGAAAAGAGGCTTCAATATAACGTTCACCAGTAAGTGCAGAATCTTCTCTTCTGGTTTTCACTTGAAGCTCCGTATTCATTTCAGGAAAGAACAGACAAGAGTCTAATCTCACTGTGCAAATCCGGAGCACGTCTTAGTTTCAGGGAAATTGCTTCATATTTGCAGTTGGTAATGGAGCTCCAAAGCACTCAGTGATTTTAAGCTGAGAGCATTTGCACAAGTTCTCTTTATCTGCACAGTTTAGTTGTCCAGTGGTGACAGAAACTAATTGTCCCTTGATTATCTGTGCTTGGTGCAAGGAGGGTTTCTGTCCCCAGATGTCCCACCAGCCTGTTGTGTGACATGGCCTTTCTGCCTCTCCTCCTTGCGCCTCCTTTCTGCCCATGGAGGCGAGGATGCTTTGTGAGCTGCTCGATGGGGATTCTGAGGTGCTCTTAGGTCATGCAGGGCTGCTCTAATCAGCCCTCATTTGCTGACACTCCAAGGTACACAAAGCTTTGAGGATTGATGTAGAAATATCTCCTAAGTGTTGAAACTTTCAGGGATATATTTGGCTTCGTGTAAGTCCAATCTTCAAATCTCAAAATGAATGCTGTAGTAATTTCATCCTTGCATTGTCCTATAATTTTTAAAGGGCTTTATTAAACCTATTCAGCAGAAATGATAAATGACTTTGTTATAACAGCCTTTAGTGGCACAGCTAAATTAATAGCCTTTCTAGTTATGATTGCAAATCTGCTCTTTTTTATAAAAAGAGGTCTTGAGAAATCATTTGCCACACTCCAGTGAGCTAAAGTCTCATCAGATGAAGCAGCTTCTGTGTGGTGGTATCACATCCCCAGGATTAAGTTCTGGAGCCTGTGAATTAGGAGGAGAAACCTTATCCAGAAAGCTGGTGGTGCTCTGCAGGATCGATCTGCGCTCTGTTAAATACCTGTGCTGGCAGTTGTGGTCTGTCCCAAAACAAGACATTTTTAAGCTCATTTCTCTGCTGTTGTAAATGACTCTTTAAGCGCACGTGAGTTATTAATGTGTTTGACCTCTCGAAGTGCTGAAGGGAGCTCCTGAGTCCTTCTCAGACACCTTGTCCTTTCCTCTGCAATGTAGGGATGAGGCAGGAGACCACATTTGCTGCAAGAGTCAGATACAAGAGCACAAGCAATGGACTTAGTCCCTTCTTAGTCATGTTTATAACAAAGCCTTATAAGAGTAAGAATGCTTTTCCAGAAAGCTAGAACCTGTCTGAGTTTGGTCAAGTTCAATGAAGACACTAAAAGTGTCTGTGTGTATAATTAATCTGAAGACTTTACTCTTTAATTTGCTGCTCATCTCTGAAGACCGCCTCCCAGCATACGAAGATACAGTGCATAGTTGTGCCCTTAATGGGAAAATAAGGCCATAAACTTACTCTGTGACAGTCTGGCAGTCCTGATTTAAGTACTGGAAAAGGACAGTCCTGTAAGCAGAGCTCTCTGTCTGGGCAGTTCCATATTTAACTTCGCAGCACCTGAAATGGTAATTGCTGTGTGTTCCTCATTTTATCCCAGTAATGATGACAAGCAAGGCCATTTGTGCCAGACAAACACAGAACATGTTAGAGAGCCTTTAGATTTAATCTCAAGTCCTCAAAGCTTTCCTTTGTTTTTTTCTTTTTTTTCCTCTTTTTCTTTTTTCTCGTTAATGGTGACGGGATTCTGCAGACCCTTTTCTGGTCCCCATTACTGCAGTACCTGAGCCCCTCAGGACCGCAGATGATTTTAGCTTCATCCTGACTCTGAGCTTGCACAGGAGCATTTCTGCAGTATGGATGGATATCAGAAAAATATAAGCACCTTTAACCAGACGTGCAGTTACACTCTGGAGCCGCAGAGTTGGGTATCTTGGCAGGTTAAGCAAGGTGTGGAGACGTTATTTCTGCCATGGGCTGACTTGTCTGTGCAACCCTGGATTTTTCCCAGTTGTCTCCATAGCAAGGATGGCAAAATATTATTTGATTCCCAAGTTTGTGGTCCCACACATTCATATTCTGAGTGGGCAGGAGCAAGCAAGTCGCTCACTGTCCTTTTCTCTTTTCCTCGTAGCGTTTCGGCACAACGAGTGCCCCGACCCCGGGGTGCCCGTGAACGGCAAGCGCTTCGGGGAGAGCCTGCAGCTGGGCAGCTCCGTGTCCTTCCTGTGCGACGAGGGCTTCATCAGGACCCACGGCTCGGAGACCATCACGTGCATCCTGAAGGAGGGCAACGTGGTGTGGAACAACGCGGTGCTCAGATGCGAAGGTAGATCTTAATGTGCTCCTTTCCAGTCTGCACACGCACTGGTCCTAGCAACCAAACAGCAGAGCAGGGAAAGGGAGATGCATGGCGATTTTTCAGTCCTCATTTTTGATATATGTATAAAATATAATCTTTATATAATAGAAGAAGCAAAGGTACAGATTGTTACAGTGAAAAGAACAGTGAACTGGATGCTGCAGAAATTCATACACAGAGTCATCTTCAATGTATTTTTGTCACTGTGGTCCTTCAGTCCCTTTTAATGGATTCTGGCAGCTGAGAGGCAAAGATTTGGCCGTTTACAGCTCTTTGCAGCTACAGCTATGAGTTTCCACCCAGAAATAGGGGAAATGGGCTGAATTAGATGCTTTAATACAATTTTCAAAGCTTCTCCTAGTTCTTCAAAGTCTTTAAAGCTTCTCAAAAACAGAAGTGAAATGAAAAGCGCTTGTTAGAAATGAAAAATCTTCCTGTCCCTTCTGTTCTCAGAGAATTGATGCCATGCACTGATACTTACAATTTGAATGACGGATGTACTGTAATACTGAGAAATAATCCCAGTAATTGATCATCTGTTCTAAAAACAGACCAGCAGAAAGTGCAGGATCTATTCCATTGTCTTTAAAATTAAAAGCAGGTAGCCTTTACATTAAATTACTTTTTAAAAATAGGAAGTTGTTTCTTATATTCTTGTATAATTTTACCTTTGAAAGCAGCTGATGGTATCTGTTGGTTTGATTTGGGTTTACTTTCCCTTCACTGCTGTGAGCCTTTAAGTTTATCTCCTAGAAAGGAAGCAAATCTTAAAAAATCCACTTTTTATCAGCTTTTGTCTTTGAAAGCTTTGATAACCTTATGCCATTAACTCATGCTGTTTTCTCTGTGATCATAGTGGTTATCTCTTTGACTCACTCTTCAATGTGCACTCAATTACGTGTACATTTTAATTAGCCTTTTTTAAAAGGGAGGAAGTGTATGGATCTAAAATACTGTTCAGTGCATGAAAAAATTAATGGGAAAGAAACTCTGAAAAGGAGTTCAAAGAGGGATAGAAGTCCTAACAGGAATTTACAGAACTTTGGGGTAAGGAAGGAGCTTCTTACTCAACATTGCAGTTAGTTAGAGCTCTAGGATTTGTAACTCTGGTCCATCTGATCCGCTGTCCTCTCTCAAGAAGGATAATAATATTCCTTCAGCTTCTGCTGATGGCGCAAGGGACTGCAGCGTGGAATAAACACCACCATCTCCTGGTGTCCCTTGTGGTAGAAAAGACATGACTCAATTACCGCAGATGTGAAAGATTGTCTTGCACCTGCAGCTCCTGAAATCCGCACTGACCTTGCAATTTTTGCTGGTTTTATATCTAATAACTGTTGGTCTGCTCGGAGCACAAGGTCAAGCTGCCAGCTCTGCCACAGTTAGGGAGCAGTTTGCTGCATCTTAACTTTAATGTGAAGTGCCGGTTCCTTCCGAGCCACGTTGTGTTCAACCGCTCCCGTTGGCCTTAACCCATAAGGAACCGGAATGCCCGGACGCTGCCGCGGGGCAGGACCGCACGGGCCGGCGGCGATGCCCAGTGCCACCGTCCTGTCACCTGCCCGGGGCCTCTATGTGACCTGTTGTCCTCTCCGCAGCGCCCTGCGGGGGCCACCTCACGTCTCCCAGCGGGACTATCCTGTCCCCCGGCTGGCCTGGCTTCTACAAGGACTCGCTCAACTGCGCCTGGGTGGTGGAGGCCCAGCCGGGCTACCCCATCAAGATCACGTTCGACAGGTACTCGCTGCAAAATAGTGAATATCTCTTCACGATTGCTCTCAGTTCCTGCAGAGCCCGAGCCACAGCCGCTCCCCTGCGAGGGGGATGAACCACCCGTCCTCACTGCCATGTTTTGCGCTGAATTTCTCTCTTTTTTTCCCCCAAATTTCCTGCAAGATATTAAAAAATATATATATAACTTTCAAGGAGGGAAAAAAAAAAAGGAAATTATGGTTTTCCTTTGTTGTTTTGGCTGGCTCCTGTAGATTTCCAGTGCTTTTCTAGAACCACAGAGACATGCTCACCCCATGCTCAGTGTGTTGGGGAAGCAGCAGCAGCCAAGAGGGTTTGCCCTGACCCAGCAGTCTGAGTCTCCTGGCTTCCCCCGGCTTTCACAGCTGGAGCACGTTACACTTCTTTGAATCTGGGTCTGTATGTTAGAGAACTAATTACTGGAAATTACTGTTGTTATTTCTGTCATAGCTGGGAACATGTCTGCAAGATTGTGAGGACCATTTGTGCTTGCGTAGCAGATGCAGGTCCCATTTTGGTCCCTCCTAGAACTTGCAGTAGGAAAGAGCAGAGAGGCAGTAGAGGCTTTGACAGAGAGAGCAGCTTCTCCCAAGTGGCAGGAATTGAACCCAATCCACTGGATCATCCCTCTCTCTCGCGCAGCATAAAAGAGATTCACGTAGTGTAAGATGGTCCTTGACACAAAGGCCTTACTGCATCGCCAGGTGAAGCAGATGAAAGATCAGAAAGAAACTAAAATGTGGAGAAGGGAAATGATTTCTCCCATGCTCAGGCAAGCAAAGATCAAGCAGTAGAGCTGGACCTGTATATCACCATGTGATCCTTGCTGCCTTCTAGACTGTAGGATCCATTCAGGACTACAATATAAAAAAAAATTAAAGATGTCACTTTTTCACAATCGTTTTCTTGTGTCCATTTCAGATTTAAAACTGAGGTGAATTACGACACCCTGGAAGTGCGAGATGGCCGCTCCTATTCCTCCCCGTTGATAGGTGTCTATGATGGGACTCAGGTGCCCCAGTTCCTCATCAGCACCAGCAACTTCCTCTACCTCCTCTTCACCACCGACAAAAGCCACTCCGACGTCGGCTTTCAGATCCGCTATGAAAGTAAGTGCGGTTATTGCGGTAATTTTGCCCTCTCCCGCAGCACAAAGGGCTCAATCAGGTGCTTCTCCCCTGCAGGCAGGCACTGTTGTTACGGTGACGGCTCTTGAGAATGAAAAACCAGCACAAATCAGCTGCAGCTTCTGCACTGTGGCTGTCTTGATTATTGAGGAGGCTTTATTTTTTATTTTAGCATCTGCAGAATATAATTACTAGAAGGAAGCAGTGTTGATTTCCTCTGTCCATTGCATCCTCTCTCCGTGGGGATCATCAGTAGGAGTTGGAGGCTGTAGGAGGAATGGGTTTTCTCCCGGGCAGTAACTGCACCTTGCAGTGGTTTGGGTCTGATGCCAGTGCTTTGTTTGCCGCAGCCGTGAAGCTCCAGTCCGACCACTGCTTGGATCCGGGGATCCCTGTCAACGGGCAGCGCCACGGCAATGACTTCTACGTGGGCGCCCTGGTGACGTTCAGCTGCGACTCCGGCTACACCCTGAGCGACGGCGAAGCCCTGGAGTGCGAGCCCAACTTCCAGTGGAGCCGCCCGCTGCCCAGCTGCGAGGGTAAGGACGGAGCAGAGTGGGGCTGCAGGGCTCCTGCAGCTTCTCCCTTGGTTGTCAAACACACCCAAGCAGCAGGTCCGAAGGATGCGATAACATTTGATCCTTATGGTTTTGGTGGGCTTTGTGTTGACATTGGGAAGGACTGACTGTTCTTCCAACTAATGATGCGATTCTTTCTATCTCGTTTTGCAGCTCTATGTGGAGGTTACATTCGTGGTTCCAGTGGTACCATCTTATCCCCAGGTTTCCCTGATTTCTACCCCAACAACTTAAACTGCACCTGGACAATAGAAACGTCCCACGGGAAAGGTGAGAAAGCATTAGCATAGAGTTCAGGGATGGTTTGAGGGCTCGGGGAGACCAGGGCTCCTTGTGCAAACCAGGAGTTTGTCTTCAAGGCAGTGGTGAGGGTGCCAGCAGCCGGACGTTGATTATGGACAAAATGAAAGGTTTTTATGGGCATATCTCACTCCGTTTAAAATGGAGAGAATTAAGATTAAGAGGGAGAGATGGCTCCAGATTTGAGAGCTTGTGCCAGGAGTTACCCTGAGGCTTAGAAAGAGCTTTGTGGCTTTATTCCCTGGAACGTTGGGTGGTGGTTTTGGATACTCACTGTCACTAGGAATGCCCTCCAGAGGAAGGGAAGCAGCCAGCGATGGCACTGCAGAAGGATTTGTACTCAGTAGTACTTGCACCCATATTGTTCTTTGCATTGATGGTTCTTTATCTGTATAACATTTTACAGAGGGAAGCATTTGGTAAATCATTTCCAAACACGGGACAGAATTAAGTCTCTTGTTTTCCAGCTCTGTCCTATTTCTGCAGCTCTCATTTGCCTACCAGCTAGGAGCATTTATGTGTTGTGGCCAGAGCAGGTCTGCTTAGTTCAGTCTCCTCTGCAGCATGGGCCAATCTTGCAAGTCACAGTGGAAAACTGCCAGATACTGAGTGTATCATGGACAAAGCGAGTGCAAGTTTCATGTGTGAGGGTGTTTTTTTTTTTTTTTTTTTTTTCCCAATCCAGTGAGTATGTGCTTGGGGCGAGCACGAAGGGTTTATACTCTTTATGTAATTTTATGCTGTCTTATATAACTCTCCCTCTTCAGTTGTACCGGATATCAGCACAATGGGAGCTATCATGAACCAATTTTGCAATACCCATTTGTATTAGAGCATATAAACTTGTCAATGAAGAGCACAGTGCATTAAGGGAACCATCACATGCTGTGAAAAGTATTCTGTTGAGTAGCAGCAATCCACTCTTCATTAATCTGCTCTGCCTCGGATTCAGCTCTTCCGCTGAGACGCTGCAGTGTCCTGTTGCTAAGCTAAGCACAACAGCAAACCGACCCTCTTTTATAAAGTATAATTCTGGTGGCGTCTGCTTTTATGCCAACTTCAAAAGAGAATCTTCTGACCAAGCTAAGCAAGGCTTCAGGAAAGGTCCTTTTCAAGCAGGGAGGGAGATGTCTGCACAAGCCCAGGTTTTTTTCCGCTGTCCTGTGAGGAGTCCTGCTGTGGCCAGCTAAAGGGAACAGCGTGTCGTTCAGAGCACTTTGGTGTGACACATTTTTAGATTATTCCAAGATTTTGAATCGGAACTGCTCTGAAACGGGCAAATTTTTCACCCTGAGAAGAGCTTGATACTGAGCAGGCACAGGTTTTAGTACTCGGAGGTCTCTAAAGAGCTCCAGCCTCAGCTCTGGGCACTGAATATTAGCAAACCAAACCGTGAGCCTTATCCGTAAATCCAGCTAATTGCAGCTATGAGAGTTTTTTAGCCTCCGGGCTTTTCAGCTATTTTTACCTAACAGATTTTGCAGGAAAGAGGGAAGGAAAGGTGCGGATGAGATTGTGGGACAAGGAGTTGAGTGTTTAAAGCAGGAGGCTCGTCTGCACCAGCGCAAGGAGCGCGTCGGCATCCCAGCGCTCGGCCGGTGTGTGCGTCGCTCTTCTGCCCACTGCTCTTACCAGGGACCTCTCCCAGGAGCTGGGTAGAAAGGAACCGCTGCTGCACAGCCTGGCACGTGTTTGTGACACTGCAGCTTCCAGCCGGGCCACCCCTGGGGACAGGAGAGCTTCTCCAGCACCCGCAGGTTCAGGGGAGCGTTATTTTTTCCCCATTGTTTATGTTATTTTTTTCCCCATTGTTTATGTTATTTTTTCCCCATGGAGCATCCTAACTCTTGACCGATATTTTATTCCAGTTTCCATATAACCTGTCAGCCACCCATGCGCGAGGGCAGCGGCGCCAAGGGTGAGGTCTGCCCGAGGAGGTGGTTTTCACGCGGGTGGGAAGCAGCCCTTAGTGCCAACAGGCAGCTCCTCCACGCTAGGTCTACCCGCTAGGTAAACCGGCTTCCAAGAAGTCAGAACTCTGGAAAAAGTACTTTGCTACAAGCCGAAGTGATTCAGCCCGACCTAATTCGTTTCCCTGCTGTGCCGTTCCCTGTCTTGCCTGGCATTTGGAAGCTCCTAATATTATTCTCCTGCTGAAGTCCTTCGGTCTGAATGCTGATGACTCCTTTTCCCTATTGACAGCAGGGCTCCGGGTTTGACTGATGGATTGATTCGTTATCCATCTGCTGCAATTTGAGCCGCGGATCCGTGATCCTTCCCGTGCCAGCGTCGCTGGGACGAGGCGCCTGCCGCTTTCTTGGGGCTTGACACTGGCGGTGGCAGCTCCTTTCATCTCTACGTTGCTAGGAGGGTTATGGGCTCATTTTCTTCACTTGCTAAAGAATTGATAGCCCAGCCCCAGTTTTCTGCCTTTCTTTTTCTTTCTAAGTTCTTACAGCTTTTTCCTTTGTGATCCTTTTATTCTCTTCTGTATTTTGCAGTGCATTTATTTTTCTTGCCGTATTGTATAATCTTTTGGTCTTGTTGGCTAGTTTTAGCCAAATTTGATGGAAGGGGAGATGTCTGATGTGTTAAATCCCAGAAAGAGAGACAGCCCCATCCTGCAGCTTGTGTTCGGTGGCAGCAGGAGCCTTCCGCCCCACTTGGGGACGCAGCACAGAAACCTCCTCCTCGTCAGCCCATTGAGTCGTTCCCTTCGGGATCTCAGTGAGGTCCCTGGTGAGCAGCACACCAGGCTCCTGCTGGAAACAAGGTGGTTGTTACAAGTTATTTTTATACCTGCAGCTTCTGATTTGCTCCATGGACTAATGGGCTGTACAATTCGAGTTTAAAAGCAGCTTAATTTGAAGGGTAGTTCAGTGCTGAAAAAGAGACCGTGATTTTTAATCTGAGAAATTCTAAATGATTTCTTCTACCTATTATTTATTCTGTTGTTTCTTTTACAGAGAATAGGAAAAAGGCACATTTTCAGGGACATTTTGTGCCACAGTAAATTTCCGAGCAGAGTAAAGGTTTAGTCACAGTCACAAATCCTTTAAAACGTGTTTGCAATTAGACCTCAGAGCTGCAGTTGGAGCCCTGCAGCAGCCACGGGGCTGGAGTCGCTACGTGCACAGGGCTGGGCCTTGGACTGTCCCCCATATCCCAGGAGCGAATTCCACTCGCGTCCCCCCTTGGTGGGATTCTGGTGTGGGATGTTTTGGCAGTTTCTTAGTTTGGCTTTTGCAAAGGCAAGGATGTAAATCTACTGTTGATAAAAAGAAAGCTGAAAACATTTTGTATTCACTGCATCACAACAAGTTTTCAAGCCAAAACAGGTTGTAACCATTTTCAATCAACCTGTACTGCTGGTAAGAATAATAAACATTTGAAAACGTAGCAGTTTCCTTCCTTTCTTCCTTTTTGTATTGGCCAGAGAGGAGCAGCAGAGCTAAAAGAGCAGTGAGCTGCACGAATACTTGGTGGGGAGCGCTGGGTCTCAGCAAGGGGCACCAGGCTGGGCACAGATCAAGGGGAGATGCTTCCTCCACTGCTTGTGTGCAGGTTTCTGTGCCCGCTCTGGAGCAGCTGATGCTGCCCTGGCAGAGAGGCATGCGGAGGGAGACGGCCCTGGGGTCTCCCCGGGCAAACAGCGTCTGTGTTGCTAATCGTTGCCTTTAAATGAAATAACTCGGTCGTGGCACTGGGCAGTCCTGAGGCACCTGCAAGAGGTGGTGAGCGGCACGGGAGGAGTGAGGAGCAGCCACAGCACTTGTGCGGGCACCACGAGTGCCCGAAAACAGCCCCGGGGAGGCCAGGGGGTTGGAGGAGGATGCAGGGATCCCTGTGTGAAGGAAACCGCGTGAATGCAGAGAGCTTTTGTACCGTGGGGTGTTGCTTTAGCCGGCCAGCTCCGTGTGACGGGGTTTGTGATCTAGGCGCCTGCCTCGCTTTTCTTCCCGAACGCTGTTGCTGGCTTTTTTTCTGTTGTTGTTTTTCAAAGGCAGAATTATTTTCCAGGGAGTAAGTGTTGCTAATTGCATTTAAATTCTAGTGTGGAAATCGCCTAGCTTGGAGGCTTTTGCAAAACCTTGAAGTACTTACTATTCTGCGTCGGTAGGCGTGAAGGATGCTTTTAGTAATCCATTACTCCCTCCTCGCTTGTTTAGCCGTGCAGCAACCCCGGGCACATGGCAGGGAGAGGAGCGGGATGGGCTGCGGGTGCTGCAGACGCGCCGCACAGACCTGTCCTGCTCTCCTTCCCCGCAGGGGTGTTCTTCACCTTCCACACCTTCCACCTGGAGAACGGCCACGACTACCTGCTCATCACGGAGAACAGCAGCTTCGCGCAGCCCCTCAAGCAGCTCACGGGCTCGCGCCTGCCGGCCCCGTTCAGCGCGGGGCTCTTCGGGAACTTCACCGCTCAAATCCGCTTCATCTCGGACTTCTCCATGTCCTACGAGGGTTTCAACATCACCTTTTCTGGTAAGATCAGAGTGGACCAAGTTTGCATTTTTGCATTTCCTTCCCACATCAGTGCAAATCTTGGAAATCCTTTTCTGTCGCTGCAGTGCATGGGACCCAGGTTGCCCTCTACACCCCCGTAATCACCATAGTAAAGTGCTCTGTGTTAAACCACTGTCCCAAGAAATGCTCTTTGCAGGCTCCATACTGACAGGAGTAGCAGTTCTGGCTGCCTTAAGTCCCAGCAGATGACCAAAAGCTGAAAGTATTTGCTCTCAAATTCTCCTCCTAAATACAAGTGTTTTTAGGAGTTGCTCTTGGTATTAAACTCATTTTTTGAGTGCTTCCTTCTGTTTGTTATTTTTTCTTGGACTTAGGATCTCTGGGAGTCCAGCAGGAATGAGCATGACTCTGTAATAACATTTTTCTTGTCTATCAGCCAAGCCTGAACCCACTGGAATTAAATACTGCTACAAAGGTGTTTATTGCCCTCTCCCCTCTCACCTGCTCAACTTTTTTTTTGCTCTCTTTATGGACACAGTTTCATCTTGCATTTCCTCAGGGTATGTCATCCCTCTTCGTCTACATTTCTCCCTCCTGTTTATCAGAGGAATATGTGTGCAGTAGGCACAGCATTTCCAGTGCCATCACGGGAGGCTGTGACAGATGGGATCTCTTGGAATGCAGCTTTGAGCAATCTGGACTTCTTGGATAACGGAGCAGAGCCGGTCACTCCCGTTGTCCGTCTGGTCTCCTTGTTGCTTTTTCTTTTGGTTCAGTGCCCCACTTGGATGCCAGCGGCCGCTTGGCAAACTGCATCAGGGAGGGGAATCGCTCACACATCTTGAAGCAAGAATAGAGCCGGGGTCTCCAGGGTTCAGTCCTGTCCTGACTAAACTAAACCGCTTCCCTTGCTGGCTCCAACTGTTACCACACAAAACACTGGTTTCTCCATAAGAAATTCCAGATTCTCTGAATTTGCCAGTGAAGAGTTACTGTGAGCAGGGTGCAATTGGAGAGAGACTCGCATAATGGCACATTTGCGATGCAAAATAGATAGCACACTTGCAAATAAACACTTGTATAATCTCTGCCTGAAGAGTGCAAGGTGCTTAACCGTGTCCTTTAACCTGAATTCCTACAAGCGACTGCCAAAGTGTTTGCCTGTGCACACATTTCAGCAAATGGAATCGTTATTGCCCGAGGACCCCAATAAGCCGTTCAGTAAAACAGACAGTTAACAAACAGAAACTTAACCGCGGTCTTGCTCTTCTTTCTGGTGCTTAACCTGCCTTGTCCTGGGGGCAAGAGCTGCAAATTCTGCCCGCTGCCGTGGAAGGGAAATGCCCGTTCCTCGTTGCCGAGCCCGTCTGCAGCGGACAGAGCCGTTGCCATAGATGCAGATGAAACCTGTGCTTAGAGCACTGGCTTCAGATGCCTTCGTTCTGGCCTCTGAAGTCGGAGATTCACATAACCCCTCCGGAAGCTGTTTGCACAATTTTCTGTTCACTTAGATTTTGATGGGGGAAAATGGCCTTTTGCCTTTAAAAAAAAAAAAGAAAAAAATAAATTATTTTCAGTGTTTTTTAGGGACTACTTTGATTTTTTGAGAGAAGAAAATGGAAGTCAGTTATTTTCAGTTTCCTGCTGATACCTGTGTGTATGTGCTTTGTACTTGGCAGTTCTCTTCTTTTTCAAAAGCCAACCCTCCAAAGAGGCTTCCTTCACAGTGTTTTGTGGCCAGCGATATCTGGCTAATAGCCATAATGCTACATGACCTTTCATTAGCAGCTTAACTGTTCTCCTGCATTCCCCGAGCAGGATGCTCTGCGCATTCATTTTCAGGATTAGTAATGTAGAGGCAGCAGAAATCCCACTCGGATCAATCCGTCTTCATTTGACTAGAGCAGGCAGCAGACCTGTTAGTGTACTGAAGGGGGCTCTTTTATGACAATTTTAAAAGCAAAGTCCAATATAAGGAGGTAAATAATATATTCTTGCCTCCCCAGGGCATGTTTTTCTCTTTTTCTCCTTTTTTCCTTTTTTCCTTTTCGAGTTGCAGGACGCGTGGCAGCTTAGTCACCTGTCAGGATTCACCCTGCACAGCTGGCTGAATTTAATTGCTTTCTAACGTCGTTAGCACCAGGCTCAGAGGAAAGGGTGACAAATTTTCATTGCATTTTTGCCACCATTGATGTCACACTCTGTATTTGTCCACCAGCGGTGTCAGAAAATGGGATCTGTTGGGTTTTTTGGGTTGGTTTAAATCCAGATCGTGGGGACCCCGAGTGCTGTGTGGTTAGAGCGAGGAGCCTGGGCTGAGCAGGAGGCACCTCCTGGGTTGGGGCTGCAGCCGGACCCAGCGCACCCTCCTCCTGGGAGCCCTCGCTGGTGGCAGGAGCGCGGGGCGTCCCCGGGCTCAGCACCCGCCGTTGTCCCCCGCAGAGTACGAGCTGGAGCCGTGCGACGAGCCGGAGGTGCCGGCCTACAGCATCCGCAAGGGGCTGCACTTCGGCGTGGGCGACGTCCTCTCCTTCTCGTGCTTCCCGGGCTACCGGCTGGAGGGCGCCGCGCGCATCACCTGCCTCGGCGGGAGACGGCGCGTGTGGAGTTCGCCTCTGCCAAGGTGTGTTGGTAGGTGGTCACGTGCTTTCATTTTGCTGGGTTGAGCTTAGCTGAGCCGGATCGGGCAGCAGGGCGGCCCGCGGGTGGTGGGAGAGGAAGCCGTCCCGAGCGCCCCTAATGCCCACGCTGGAGAACGCCAAGCCCTGCGAGACCTGGCATCCTCCAGGGCTGGTTTCTGTAAAACAGCATTTGAGGGCTCTCCTTCCTTGGAATGAGAGTGCTTTAAAACCTAATGGACCGGACGGGAAAGCTGCTTCTGCATGGGCAGTCCTAGGGAGCACAAACCTGGCTTTAATGGGCAGGACTTTAGGAAGCAGAGGCTCAGGCTCCTGCCTTTTCTGCACTCTCTTCCTTAGACCTTTTACATCCTGTCCCCAAACCGTTGCAGCTCCTCTTTGCAGCCCCTCCAGCAGTTATTTATACTAATACGGAATTCAAAAAATAGAGGAGAGGGAAAGGTCGGCTGCAAGAGCAAGTGTGTTTCTGCCCCTTGTTCCTGACGCAGATGGGCTATAGGCAGTTGGGTCTGGCCAAGGTCTGCGGAACATCCCCCTCCTCCACAAAATACTCTGCAAGCAAACAGTAAAAGAGCAAAAGCAGTAACGTGCTAGAGCAGGAATGGAGGAAGGATATTGCCAACGCCTCAGGTCTTTGCAAAAGGAAGATGGAATAGGTTTTTATTTTTGTTGTGTAGTTTAGTTACTAGGGAAATAGTCTGTACTGCTGTTGGGTTGCTTACGCAGACCACCAGGAAGGATGAATTCGAACCAAGTTCCCTACCTTTCTGCACTCCAGCAAACGCTGCCAGGAGGATGTTGCTCGGTGGTGGCGGTGACCTTTGAGGGCTGTTTTAAAGACAGCGTCGCAGCAAGAGCTGCGCCGCGCGCTCAGTCTGCTGAGCTCTGCTTTTGAGTCCTGTCACACTGCCTGCATTTCCTGGCGCTGTTTAAAGCCTAGGTCAGAGGGTCGCGTCATCCTGCTGTGACAAGTGGTCTCTGCAGGGCACGAGCGATAATCACAATGCGGAGGAAGCTAATCAGAGGAGCAGGAATCAAAAGGAATTGTAACGCGGCTTTAAATCTGATGTTCAGAAATGATCGCTAAGCAGGCGCAGTGGCTTCCATTTGCCCGCTTCTCTGCTGCATTGGGTTTTGAATTAGCATACGTGGCGATGCGCGCAGAGCCCCGGTGACAAGGTGACAGCTGTGCCAGCGTGCACGTCCAGCCCTGCTAGCCCTTCTAGAAGGGTACAGAGGGGAGCCGGAGACTAGGAAAAATCAAGAGAGATTTACTTGTTTTTGCCAGGCTACGCAGGCGCTTGGTATTCAGTTCCTGCCCTTGAGGTGGGTCTAGGGAGAACTGAGAGCGTTGACGCCTTTGGCCACCCTCTTTCCAGGGTGTGTTAATCCGTGCTTCAACCCACATTCCCAGGGTGATGCCCACAGCATCCTGCTTGGATAACCCTAAGCACTAAGGGGACAGTCGGGCTTTCCAGCATGGTGGGAGGGCAGCAGGGAACAACCTCTGTCGTGTTTCCACTCTGCCCGTCTAATTCTTTACCTTCCACGAGGGCCGGCGGAGGCCGTGCCGAGCTCCACGCCGCTCTCCCTCCTTCGCAGCCACTTGGTATGCCGAGGGGCTCGGCAGGCTGGAGCTGCCTGATCGGGAACGCCGCTCCGGGGCCCGTTGGAGCGGCTCTCCACAGTTGTACATGCAGAATGCCAGCGCTCAAAGGAAGCCGCTGTTTTACAGCTGAAAATCTTTCAGGGTAAATAGGCTGAGAAAACGACAACTTTGTGATTTGCCCATGTGGGAGCTAATCAGGGAGTAATGGGAAATCCTAAAATCACGGTCACTGCGGAGCAAATTTACATATGTTGGGGGACGGGCTGTGCTCATAGCAAAGAGGCTGCAATAGCCCGAGCTGAACCTGGGTGCTCGGGCGAGACAGCAGCTGCTGGCGAGGGGTGCCCTGCGCAGGGTGGACCCTCAGGCTCTGCTTGTCCCTGCAGTAGCAGCAGGTAAGACCTGATTCTCCTGTTGTCCTGCGAGCGCTGGTGCAGCTCTGTGCTGCTGCTCCAGTAATTCCCGTTGTACTCGGATGCGCTGGAGTATCTCTTCATAGCTCTGCGTAGTGAGACATATCCATGGCAATCCCATTATACTCACAGTGGCACGATCTCATCGGAGAGAGACTGTGTCCTTAAAAGCTTCCCGTCAAAATATGTAAAATTGTGAGTAGTAAAGAGAGGTTGCTCCTGTTTTTCTAAGAGTGTTAAGCCCAGATCTCCTGACACCAAAGATAGGTCAGAACTCCAAAGCTATCTTCCTCCTCCAGCTCTAGAGAGGATCGTTCTGCCAAGCTTTTTGAGTCACGCAAATCTTCTAAATTCAAATTTGGCTCAAAATCAAATATTGTCGATTCATACAACTCGGTGCAGAAAAGGAAGCAGAAACGTTGAAGGCGCAAAGAAGCCTCCCTAGAAGAAAGCGATGGAAAAGCAACAGACGGCAGAGCAGGGAGAGGACTCTCTTCGTTCACAGTGAATAAAATCAGTGCAGGTTCTGTCCTGTCAGTAGTTCCAGGGAAGGGGGAAGCAGCTGCAGTAACATAACTGCCCCTCGGCATTCCCGGATCCCACCCTGGCCGTGTTTTGAACAGTAAAGGTCAGTTTTATTGTGTGGCCCCATTGTTGGCTTTGGAGCGACATTTTGGGAGGAAACAAGGTGTGTAAATTGGAACTAGCTTCAACCCGGGGAGCAGAGGTTCTCGGCTTCTCTCCATTTCTAGTGGAAAGAGCTGTTAGCTGCAAAGCGGGGAGTGAAAAAAACAGGAGAGCAAGGCAGAGGGGTCCTTTAAAATGCTGACAAATGGTGAATTGAAGAGCTGAGGGCAAAATAAACAGAAAAGAAAATGTCAAGTTCTGCCCTCTTCACTTTCAGGAAATTTTTTTGAGGAAGATTTTTATTTTTTTTTGCCATTCCCAAAGTGCTTCATCATTTGTAATTATGTGCGGATTGCAGTGCGCACACCTTGCTGCACAGAGAGCTCTTGCACTTGCAGCACTCTGTTACCAGCAATCAGTGCTGTGCGGTCTTGACTGCTAAATGAAAAGCTTTGTGAGTTTTATATACCACATTAAATACAAAACCTGTGTATGTGTAGGTGAGCTTCGTCTGAACAGCCTGGCAGAAGGCTTTGCCATATTTCAATCTAATAATATTTTAAAATTTTACTTCTGGTTCATGAATCAGGAAGGAACACGAGTACATGGCCCTTTTAAACAGGTGGTGACATTCCCTGGCTCTCAGAATGTATTTCTGAATTGAGATCCAAGATAGCATTTGGGAATGCCAACTTGGTGTGACTTAGTTTCATTGTCTGTGCAATGAGAGGATATGAATCCCTTCTCCAAAGGATGAGAGGTTTAATGCTAGTTGCAATGCTAGTAAGTACTATTTTATTTACTAACAGCACTTGGAAATAGCTCCATGGATATGGCAGCAGATGGGTTTAGAAAGGAATGAGCATCTGTGACTGTTTGGAGGAATTACCTGCATGTGCTGCGTGCCTAGAGTGTGCAGGTGCTTATTAAAATATGTCTTTCTGTCATTTGTATAGCGGAATGTGGTTCGTCTGTAACTGGAACTCAAGGTGTTCTGCTGTCCCCCAACTACCCCATAAATTATAACAACAACCACGAATGCATCTACTCTATCCAGACGCAGCCGGGAAAGGGGATCCAGCTAAAAGCCAGGACTTTCGAGTTGGAGGCAGGAGATTTCCTCAAGGTAATTCTTCTCTCTTTGGCGATGAAGAGTAGCGCTGCTGAGGAACAAGATGCACAAGGGAGGTGGGTTCTGTCTGTAACCTCTGGAAGGTGCCAGCCAGGCCCGGGCAGTGCTGAGTTTAGTGGTGGGTTTGGCAGTAGGGGTATGTCCTAATACCAGGAGTTGGGTTGACATCCCCAAAATGTCCTCCTTGCAGCAGTGACTGGTTACGACAGTCACTTCTGCATCACTTAATGACTGATGTGCAGCACTTTTGAAGACAGCAACAAGGTTCCCATGGACCAGGCAAGGCAATGGAGCTGGAGCAGTAACCTTGTGCATCCCCTCTGAGGCTGGAGCGAGGCTCAAGCGATCATGATAGATGTGTGGAGCAGTATTTTTAAGCCTCTGGACACGGTAGCTTTTATCACTGCCGTGCATTAGAGTGCTGGGCTTGAAGATGTGCCCTGTAATCCCAGGGGATCAGCTGTTCTGAACCTCACGAACTCGGACCGGTCTGTGGCAGCTGCCCCAAGATGACAGTGACCGTCCTGCACGGGGCAGCTTAGCTGTTAGGTTGCTGCTGATGACTGCTAATGACGGGGTTAAAAACAAATCCGTATCCCTTAGAAATGTGGATATCTTGGCCATATCACTGCTGTGAATTCCTCAGTGAGATGGAAGGAAGACTTGGCTTTTTGTTACATGTATCGTGCGTTGATGTTTGTTTAGGTTATTGAGGATCTTTTGAACTCAGCAAAGGTAATGGAAAGAGCCTCAATGGAAAATAAGAGGTTCTTTTTATTGTAAAGCAAAATACTTCGCATGCAAGTAGCTAGGTAAAGACAGGCTTTAACCCAGCATCTTGGACACTGCACAGAATAACAGAAATTGTATAATTCAAAGTGCATGGAAATACCCATTAACTTCAGAAGAATAACATCGTTTTGGAGATTTGCTGGAGCACCAGGCGGCCCTCCCTTGCAGCTAAAATTCTGTTCTTATCTACACCGTCGTACAGTGGAAACTGTTAACACATGAGGAAGCAGGAGGTTCTTAGCATTATTTTTGTGTTTCTAAGAACCAGGGATGATTTGCCCCCAAAAAGGGATTATTTAAATTCAGAACTCCAGACTCAAGCTCTTCAGCATTCCCATGCTTGCTCTTAGATTAATCTGCATTTACAAGTTCCAGGATCCTATATAGGAGGAGACAAATCCAGGCTGAATTCTGTTAACCACAAAGAAATGTCTTTTGTAGGAGGCATTATTACAAGATTCCTGTTGCTGTGCTAAGACATCCTCCAGAAAACATCTCTGTCCTTATTTTAGTGCTGCATTTCTGCACTCTGTAATCCACATATTTTCAACTTGGAATCACTGGAAAGAGAGATTTCCAGCTAATGCAAAGAGTATGTTAGTTATGAAAGAATTGGTGTTTTCTCAACAGTGTTGTCAGCAACTTCTCACATATTCCCAAAGAAAGTAGCTATCAATCTCCGCTGGTGAGAAGTTGTCCTTTATTCTTGTAGAGAATCATTCTATCTGCAAGAATTTTTTGTTTTTAACGTTATTGGAGGCAAGATGCATTTGGGAGGCTTTCCAGAAGAAATTGTTTTTTGCTGTTTTCCCTGTAGCCGTGCTTCACCTTGGGGTAGAGAAACTTGTTCGGAAAACACAGTGGTGAGTGCAGTATAAGCAGAGGTGTGAGGAGAAACACATTTCCTCCAGGATATGAACCTGCTCCTCAAGCGAGCAGCACCATAAACATTGCAAAGCCGGAGCTTTAGCTGGAATAATCTCCTGGCTTCAGGAAACCGTTTGCACTTTTGGAAGATTTGGCCTGATTTAGCAAATCCAAGGGTATTTTCAGGGTGTTTCTCGTTCCTCCTAGGTCTACGATGGCAGCAACAGTTCTGCTCGCCTGCTGGGCTCCTTCAGCCGCACCGAAATGCTCGGCACCAGCATCAACAGCACCTCCAGCACCATGTGGCTCGAGTTCATCACCAACAGCGAGAACACGAGCAAAGGCTTCGAGCTGCAGTTTTCTAGTAAGTCTTTAGCCCCATAACCTTGTGGAATGGGGATCCTAGTTGTACTAATATATTTTTGCGTTACAGTTGCCCGACTAGACAAAGCATTTCCCAAAAGGTGATGTTATCTGCAGTGTGGTGAGAGCAGAGGAGACAGTATTATGTTGGCAAACTCGCCCTGCTGTGAATGAGCTAGAGACCCTACAGAGAGTTTGGGTCAAAGCTGAGAGCTCTGGGATCTTGCTTAAGGAAAAAATAAAATTCTCAGTATAATATTTCTTCTTTCCTGGAAAGATTGGAAGAAAATACTTAATACTACATGTGTTAATTATGCTCTGTTCTTTAAGTATCCCCACTGACAGTGTTTGTCCTGGCGCAGGTTTTGAACTCATTAAGTGCGAGGACCCCGGCGTGCCGCAGTTCGGCTACAAGGTCCACGACGAAGGGCATTTCGCCGGCAGCTCCGTGTCCTTCAGCTGCGACCCGGGCTACACCCTGCGCGGCAGCCGGGTGCTGGGCTGCCTCACGGGCGAGCGCAGGGCCTGGGATCAGCCGCTGCCCACGTGCGTAGGTGAGGCTGCCCCGAGCACCCCTCTTCCTGCATTGCCAACGCGGGTGACACGGACTCTATTGATCACATCCATCTCCATCAAGGAGACAGTGCTCAGGGTGCCTTGTAAGGCACCTTCAGATCCAGGGCACTAATCTCTGCAAATGTGCTCTGGCAGGTTTAACATGAAACCCCGTGCTCAGAGCCCTTCAGCACAGTCTGAACAAGATTTCTGGCTTCCTAGTGAGGACTTGACTGATTTTCTAGTCCTTGTCCTTTCACTTGAATGTGTTAAACAGAGTGACGCTTTCTGATGGTGGCAGAGAGCAATGATTGTCCAGGTTTTTAACGGTTCAAAGTCAGTCTTATTTGAGAGCTACATGACAATTGATTCCGGATATTTTAATTCCTTAAATTAGCCTCTTCTTTGCTAAGTCCTGAGTTCCCCTTTTCCAGTAAGTCTGCAGAAGGACATGCTCTTGCCTAGAACACTGGAATTGTGGTTTGAGTACTGAAATGAAGCGCTGCTGGTCTATTGCTCATTAACCACATAATTAGCCAGTGTTTTCAGGACACAGTGATGTTCTTACAGGCTTGCTGCTCTCGAGGATCTCAGCAGCCACCCATCTGCTTTCATGGTTGTAGGCAATGTGCTCAGACACGGGGCTCTGAATTCTCCCATGAGTGAGACCCTTCTGTATGCTTAACCCTCTGTTGAATTTCAACCTTAATTATTAAACAAAAAGGCAAAATGTAGTGACTTGGCCATCTTCATAACCTGTATCCTATTTGCTCCATGTACATTGTGTATGGAAGTCTTGTCTATGTGAGTATATAGAAACTCGGAGAACTTTAATGGACGTGTTATGAAAAGATGCAAGAGCTTCAGTGTCTTTGGACATTTCATTAAGCAGATCCATATGTGTGTTGATTTGTCACCCTTTTCACAGATCTTGCAGTCAGAAATACTGAGTTCTTTCACGCCATGTGTGTGATTTAGGGACATAAATATACTGGCTGGCTCTGCCCATGATCACTGCGAAGCCAAAAGGGTGGTAGGAGGTTCCTCACTGATAACAAGTCAGATTTTAGGGACATCACAGAAGAACAGAGCTATCCCGATGACTCACTACTTCAGCTGAATTAAGTGACTCTCCTTATCTCCTTCCGTTTGTAACGTTTGAGAATCTCTATAAGTGGCAAGAAATTCTCTCTCCATTGTAATCAAGATGAAATTTG
This sequence comes from Crypturellus tataupa, assembly GCA_034781795.1. Taxonomy (NCBI): domain Eukaryota; kingdom Metazoa; phylum Chordata; class Aves; order Tinamiformes; family Tinamidae; genus Crypturellus; species Crypturellus tataupa. Next base: position 3,641,941 of record JAWLRI010000564.1, on the reverse strand, counting down.
CATTGTGGCCGAGTGCCGTTACGAGTAATGAATCTTCTAACTAAACCGTGCACTCCTTGCAGCGGAGTGTGGGGGCACCATCAAAGGAGAGTCGTCGGGACGGATCCTGTCCCCCAGCTACCCGACGCCCTACGACCACAATCTGAACTGCATCTGGACAATCGAGGCAGAAGCGGGGTGCACGATAGGGTGAGTCGGGGGTTCAGGGGCCCCTTCGCCCCTGCTGTTCCTTGGGGAGGTGGTTGGTGCTTTGCTCTGTGCTCTCCTAGCTGGAGCTCAGAGCCAGCTAAAGGGTAAAGCTGTGGTTGGGTTTCCAAATTCCTTGGGTGCCACTAAAATCTCCCAGTAGTTTTGCTGTAGAAGATGTGGCTTTGGTGTCTTAAATGAGCTCTGCTAAGTTAATGATTATTGCAGTTGGTTTTACTTCGCATGTGCAACTTCTTGTTCCAGTAGTAGATCAGTAATTAATAAAAGTTGGGGAAGAGAACATAGTGTTACTTGGAGACTCTCAAATGAGAGAGCCAGTGCTGGTGTTATCTCCTTGCCAGGCTGGAAAGCATCACTTCTTCCCCCTTTGCTTTTGCTTTTTAGCTGTGTGTGACCTGTGCCTGTAACATCTATTATATCAAGTGATGGTGAACGTGGGTTACTTGCTATTTCTGCCTGTGATACTGCTGTGTTAAAGCAGCATCTAAAAGCTTTTACGTGTATAGCTAGCATGAATGCCCTTCACCTCTTCACTTAAGGGATGTATGCAGAAACAAACCTTTTTCACCGTATTAGCGTTGAATTTCCAGACAATATCCAACATACGTCCAAGTGGCATAACCCTAAAATGAGGACATACATATATATATAATATATATATAAAATTGCTTGGAAGATCACATCCAACCAAAGGATAATGCCAGGCAGTTATGGGTTTGGTTCGTCTCCCATTTATGCTGCCAGAGGAAATTAACACTGAAGTGGGTGAGTTCTGTCAAATTACTTCTGTGTAAAGGATTAAACAGGCAGGCACAGGGGTCCCCAGATGTGAGTGGACAGCTGGAAAAATGAGACCTTGCTTTTCATCTTCTAATTGCGCTGTTTTACGGTTTTAATAATAAACAGAGAAAATGAACTATCCTCCCAAAGGGAAGGCTCAAGATTGTTTCTAAACATCTGGTCGTACGGAAGCCCGAGACAGTTTTCTGCTCCTGCTCTTCTGACTTTTCTTACTGTTCTGCTACCACTTTGCTTTTGGAAAATGGCATTTTGAAATGTTAATTTGTTTATAAGTTATGTGAACCTGGCAGTTAGGTAAGCCGGGTATGAGAACATTTGGCTCATAAAGGTAGTGCAGCCACCAGCAGAATCCAGGCAGTTTTCTACTTTGTGATACTTCATCTATGCTCTGTGCTGCTCGCCGCTGCTCCCATACCTGGGTTAGGGTGCAGCAGTAGCAGCGTTTATATCTGGGCTGGGTTTTGCTGGTTTGAGTTAATGCAGAGGGCGGAGGAGCAATGAAACCCGTCGCTCCTGCTCCCCCGGAGTGCAGGAGACCACGATGGCCTCGGCACAACCACAGTCCCCTCCACTCGTACAGGGGTGCCCAAGCGCGGAGCCCAGCCAGAGCCTCAAGAGAGGCCAAGCCTGAAACGAAACGATGCCAGGAAATAGTCTGCTAATACACCTTGTGACCCCTCCTTTCATCAGAGAGAAAAGCTCCCTTCTTCTGCTCCTTTATTTGGCAGCTCAAACAGAACAGATGATCTCTGGGCTGTTGAGAGAGCACATTTTCAGCAACTTCATTTTTATGGTAATCCATTGGAAAAATAATCCTCTTCACGCATGATACAATTGTATAAAGTCCTCATTTATAACTTGCATTAAAATTAATCACCAAAGCCTTTTGAATAAAGCTGTATCTGCACAGAACGATGGGAAGGAAAGGAAGGAGAGAGAGCTGGAAAGATGAGTCTGTCCATTATTGACACGGATGTGAAAGGGCTGCATGCAGTGAGGATGAATCGTGTGCGCGTGGGAACACGTGCGTGTTAACACGTGTGCGTGAACACACGCCCAGGGCTGCCGTGATGGGACCTGTCCTGAGAGGCCCCGCAGGGACCTTGTGCACAGCGGAGAGTCCGGATGCACTTAGGTTGCATTTTATTGCACAGCAGCAACCCCAGTGTCATCAGAGCTTATTGATATTGCCAGTCCTAGTCTGAGGAAAGGGACTGTATCTACAAGTTCTTTTTTCACAGGCTCATCTAGAAAGGCAGGTAGAAATATCTGGACCTTCCAGGTTGCTTCTGTGGAGACTTCTAGGGTGCAGCATGTATGGCTTTCCATTGGGGAACCCTCTCCTGGCTGAGCTGCTGCCACGGCTGCACCTTGCTGGGCTGCGCAGGCTCCGAGCTGCCTTCGGCCTCGGTGGGTGCTCAGCCCCCTGCACCCCCAAGACAAACTTGGCAGAGCCCTGGGCTGGGCAGGCAGGTGCAGAGGAGGCTCTGGACAGCCCTGGAGCTGCTCCCTGCGGAGCCGGCACTGCAGGGCTCCTCGGAGTGCCCGGGCTTGGCTGCCTCCTCTTCCTCTCCAGTCCTTGCTAAGCTGGAAGCGTTGCCCTCCGTCACCTATATATATAGCTGCAATTCCTAATTTGCTTTTAGCTGCATTTTCATGCATGTAATTGCGATTGTCAGAGTGCAAAAATAAAACTCTCTTCTCTCCATTGTCTGCTGAACCGGTTACTCTGTCTTGTCTTAAATTAAGCCCTGCTGGGAATAGAATCAGGCTGATAGAAAAATCATGCTGTAGGGTTACAGATGTGCCTATTGAAAAGATTGATTTGCTCCGGAGAACACCACTTTTTCGTAGTAAAATCAGCTTTCCCAATAGATACCTGAACCAGCTGATATTGGGCACACAACCTGTGCCTTGCGCTGTGTCACCCGCTTACCCTGCTGAAAGCATCCTCCTTGTTGGTAAATCCTGCCTGCAAGTGGCTTCTTAAAATAAATTAGAGAAGAGCGTTGGGCCGGGATGAGCTCTGTCGGCAGCAGGATGAGCTAGGAGGAGTCACGGGCACCAGCCCTTCAGTGTCTCCCCTTGTCTCCGGTTACCCCAGCACCTTCCCTGTGAGTTGTCCTGGCAATTTCAGCACCGGGAGCCCAAGCATCAACAGAGACAGAAGCATCACCTGGCCAGGGCACCTGGAGAGAGCGGCTCTGCTGTAATCCCTTCTTCTCTCCCTTGGGTCTGGCTTTTCTCTCCTGCTCAAGGTCTCAGCTAGGTAGATTTATGATTCAGCTCTTTTGGATTCTGTCAGATTCTCGGGATGTCATTTTGTTGCTGAGTACATTGCAGTATATATATTTTTTTTATGGCTCTACCTTATTTATTTATGTCTGCCCCGGATAAATGGGAAAGCAGCCAAGCGAATGCTTCCCTGTTTTCCTCAGTGGACCTTCTGTCAGGGTTTTAAGCCCGGTATCTGAATGTTTTATTTTCCCAGGGTTTCTCGGTGCAGTTTATAGATCCGTGTCCCCGTTTCGGAATGGCATGCCTGGAGTTACCCTGCATTAGCCTGGTTTCATCGTGTCAGGCGGTGTTTTCCCCAGTGATAATGTGGCAATGAAAAGCAGGAGCAATTAAAGCGCCTTCCTGTCGCTTGGTGTTTTAAGGGCAGCCCGGAAAGGCGCTGAGCCCTGATGTATCCCAGCCTGTATTAGCTGCGGGGCAGCAGTAACAACCCCAGCTGGACTGGGATGCTGCTCCTCGCTTGGAGCATCCCGGAGCCTGGCACAGGGTCTCATCCGGGCAGCAGCCGCTCCTGGTCCTCTCGCCACGGCCAGAGCATGGGGCAGTCTTCCCCGTGCTCCGGGGTGGCTGTTGGGAAGCGGCATCCCAGGCTCTGTGTCCTTGGATGCGGAGCAGGGAGAGCCCCGCTTCGGCTCCGAGTGGTCCTGCTCAGAGTGATCCTGCTGCAGGAGCATCCGCACCCGCTTGACGCATGCGCTAGAGCCTCGTGCCCTCTCTTCAGGGCAGGCAGAGCTATAAAACGCAGAGTAAGGAGATGGCATCTGCATTCAGAGCATCGTAATAAATACCAGGTGAAGAGCACGGTGTCAGCGCTGCTGCCAGCTTCATTTTTGCTTTCTCTCCCTCCCCTTGGCACCGTGTGTTTGGCGAGCCGGCTGCTGCACCTTCCTGCTCAGGTTATTTTGCAAGCTGAGCTGCATAAAGCTTTATATCCAGAGTTCTACAAAACGTCTCACAGTCTGCTCAGCGTGGGAGGCATCCAGGAAAGAGTGGTGCTGCACCTGGTTCACGGTTGCTTTGGGCAGAGGCGCCCGCTCTGCTCACGCGTGGGTTTCCATCTCCTGCCTCCCCGTCCTGCAGACACGGGTGCCCTGATGGGCTCTGGGAGCTGCCTTGACCTCTTCCTCTCCGTTCAGTCCTAAACGGCTACATCCCCAGGCTTTGCTTTCATTGCATTCACGCAGGGCTTGTTGTGTGGCTGGTGGAGTTCCCGTCTATCTGTCCTGGGACAGTGTTTGGGATCACGTCCCGGGTGTAACATCCCCGTCCCGCACCCTGTCCTCAGGATCCTGCCGTGTGCAGGGTCTCCCCAGGCTCATAGTCCTTCTGGGTCCTCCCCTGCATCCACCACGTCTCTCTTCCCACGTCCCAACCGTGGCGACTGCTGCTGCCCCCCTTCCCTTTTGATTAACTGGGGACACAATTAATAGCACTGGCCTCTTACAGGTTTCCTTTCTAGCAGCATCGACCTGGTGTTTTAAATAGAAGTTGGTGTTGGTTGTTTTTCTCGCCGTTTTTTCCCCTGTTACACAAGATTAGCTTGGTGCCAGGAGCAAATTCTTTGATCTTTGTGCAGGTAACAAAAATCAATGCGTTTTATCAGTAGATGCTGGCCCCTGACAAAAAGCTGTTCCTTGCAGGACACCAAAAGCAAAAGGACAGCCAAGGTTGTTGCTGTGCGCAGCACAGGGGCACTGTGTGGATTGGATGAATTTACATGAGTTGTCTTAAGGGACCCTAGCCCATTTCCTGCTCATTTTCCTTTTCAAATAAGTTCCTCAATATTTCGGTGTTTATCTATAATGGAGCTCGGTAAACCCAAGGACAAAGCCCTCGTCCTTCCCCTCGCGGGCTCTGTGCCTCTCCGCCCCGCAGTTCCTGCGTGTCCTTGAGGGCGTCAGTGCGTGTGACAGCTCCTCATTGCGGTGGCTGCTCCCTGCCAGCACCACGGCAGCAGTGACAGGCCCGGCTGGGGACGTTCCCCCTGCTCACCGAGGGCTCCTGGCCCTTCACCTTGCTGCTCGAGTCTTAGAGGAGAGGCTGCTAATTCCACTCGCGTAGATAGGAAACAGCAAAGGACCCAGGTGCTCAGAAGACGTTAGCCTGACCTGGTTGCTTTTCATTTAGGCACATAAGTCTTTTATTAAGGAGCCGTACGACTTAGGAGAACTTGTTTCTTGCAGCAAGATTTAGTCTTGCAGCAACTCGTGCAGCAAGAGTTAGTCGGGTGGCTACAATGCGTTGTCCAAGGTGAGTGGCAGATGCTGAACGTGTTTCCTCCTCAGTGGGCCGTGCTGCCCTAGGTTAGTCCCGTTCCAACCCTTCCTGGCACAAGGCAGAGCCCTATTTGTGCTGTGACCTCCCGTTGTTTTTCCACCCAGGCTCCACTTCATGGTTTTCCACACGGAGGAGTTCCACGACGTGCTCAGGATATGGGACGGCCCGGTGGAGAACGGCATCCTGCTGAAGGAGATCAGCGGCTCTGTCTTGCCCGGCGATGTCCACAGTACTTTCAATTCCGTCATCCTCCAGTTCAACACGGACTTCTTCACGAGCAAGCAGGGCTTTGCTATTCAGTTTTCAGGTACTCTGTAGTGTCCAAACGTGTTTTTCTAATAATAATGTTTTTTCGAGTATTGATGATGAGGAAATGCCTTGTATTGAGGGCTGCTGCAGGTGGCTTTGCCTGTCCCGGTCTTTGCGGCTCGTGTCTCAGTGCAGGGAGACCCGAGCAGGCTGCTAACTTGTCTTATCTGCAGTGCCACAGAGAGCGATTTTCTCTGATTCTTTTAAGAAGAGCTTGCTCTAAACTGGCTCTGTGTAATGGACTCATATCAACTTAGCAGGAAATAAGCTCTGCTCAGCCGCCTGATAACGGAGCGGCTCTTCATTGACCACTGCTGCTCCAAGCCCTTGTTCAGCAGGTGTGACTAAGCAGTCAGGCCTAAGCTCAGCAATAGACAGGTTCGCATCTTGTGAACTTTAATGATCTATATAAGCTTACAAAACTTCCTTCTCCATGATCTTCCGTAGTGTTAAATAGCCCTAGTGTTGACGAGCCTTGAGCTCAGTGGGCAGGGAGGTTGGTGCATTGCGGCCAACTAGGGTGGCAGAGGGGACAGGGATCTGACACCTCCAGGGACACGGCAGCGAGACGGGCAGGGAAACACCTGCATTTCTGCAAGATCTGGCTTCAGAGGCTGAATTTCCCTGTCACTCAGTGCAAGTGGAAAGTGCTAGCGGGGTAGTTTCTTTTGCAGCGTGTGTCTGACACAGAAGTCTATAAAAATGCCATGTAGGATCAGGGGATGCCTCGACTTGCTAAGTAAACATGCACGTGCACGATTGCACATGCAACTTGCACTCTGTGTAGTGCACTTGAACTCGCCGTTCCCCAGAGCCTTTCCCAGCTGGAGGAACAGATGCGCGGTGCAAAGTAAAAGTCAGGTTTTATGTATATGGCAAATCTAAGGGACACCAAAGGAGCAAAGACGGAGAAATAAAGTCACTGCTTGGGTCTGTGTTGAGGGGCAATCTACATCCAGGCGGTGCTTGGCGTCTGCAGTGTGAATTTTTGGTTTCTTGCCCTTTGCATCTTCATTACTGTCCTTTGCCAATGAGTCAGAAATAGAAAGAAATGTGCTGCTGTGGTTGGGTGCACAGGAGAGTTAGGAAAATGTTTCAGATAATAGTGGGAGGGAGGGAGATTTGAAGTTTTAGTATGAAATTTAGTGTGGTTACAATGGCTGGGGGGGAAAAAAAGGAATAATATTGCATTTTCCTGTGAGGCAGATGGGTGTTAGCCAGGAGGAAGTTCTGCAAACCCGTACTAAACATATTCTAAATGCTCTTCAGTTTCTACTGCCACGTCCTGCAATGACCCGGGGATTCCCCAGAACGGGAGCCGGAGCGGTGACAGCAAAGAGGCAGGCGACTCCATCGTCTTCCAGTGTAATCCGGGCTACGCTCTGCAAGGGGAGGCCAAGATCACTTGTGTGCAGATTGAGAACAGATTTTTCTGGCAACCCGACCCTCCCTCCTGCATAGGTAGGTTACAGGCGTCCCTCGTCTTGTTGCACCAAGCTCCCTGCCCTGATTTCATTGCAAGGTTTCTGGGTGTGAAAGGGGAAAATGTCCCCTGGCTGGAGGTGACGTTCAGCGCCCGGGTAGCCGCCCCGCTGTGTTTCTGGGGAGCTCCCAGGCACTGTCCCCAGAGCACCTGGCGCTGGGAGGACTTAGCTGAATGACCTCTCGTTCGGAGGTAGCAAATTCTGGGGCAGGAAAGAGCCAGCTGACATTTTCTTTGAGCTCGTAAAGAGATAAAGGAAGCTCATAAAAAAGGATCTTTTTAATACATCCCGAACATATGAAAATAGTCATGCTAAGCACATAAAGCAATAAATACTAAATTTGCTGGCCAATTAAATGCTGGATAGTAATTACATATCCTGTAACCTTCATTCCTGTTTATGCAGTGTTATCCCAGGCAAAGAAAACTAGTTAATTCTGTTCCAAAGGTCTTACTGAAAGGAAGCTAGGAAGCTTCCACAGCCTGCACAAGATTTATGCCTGCGAGATGACTTGATATCACTGTCATGATAGTCTAGTGTGGCAGCCTCTCATATGGGGACATCCTTCTAGTCCTCCTGGAGAAGTAACTAAGTCAGACGACTGCTTGTCCTGCCCATCCAGGCACTGAGTTCTCTCACACCAGGAGCTGGGCCCTTTATAGAGACACAGCCGATGCCTTAATCTCAGAGCAAGGTGAACTGAGCTAAGGGAACTCTCATGGGTCATCTCTATTGTAGGCAGTTTGCCTTGGAGATCCCGTGTTGAATTCTTCGTGAACAAAGGCCGGGCAATCTTGTTTTAGGAGACATAAGCTCTGTGATAGGCTGTGAAAACCTGAAAGCAATTTCTTGTTCTTTCCTCGCCTTCCATCACAAAGGATTTGGAGGAATAATCAGTGGATAGATAAAGTCAGTTTTACAATGCCTATGTAACAGACTGCCTAGTTAGATCCAAATGGGAAAATGGATTTTATTTAAGGTTTGGATTTTGTGTTTGTATTTAGCATTTCAAATACATTTTCCCATCTTCATTGAAACACTTCTGCATTCCCTAAATAATGTGGGCAGAACTGAATCCTCAGCTGAAGCAATCCCCAGGGATTTGGGGCAATTGAAGTCTGGATCCGGCCCCAACTCCAAATGGCAATAACTTGAACCAGTTTCTAGTTTAAATCCTTTGGAGACTCTGGGTGGCATTTTCAAAGAAATCAGAGGGCGTTAAACACTCGGCTCCGTTAGGCTTTTCAAAAATGAGTCTGTGTGTTTAAAAGTTTCTTCCGAGGTTTCCCTTGACTTCAGAGTCTAAAGAAGGAATCATCCTGCAGGTTAACACGAGGGCTGATGGACGCGGCACACAAGTCTGGGTTGTCCATGACACTGAGCTGAGCTCTCCTGTCTCCTCTGCAGTCATTTCCTTGCCTGTTGGTTGGTGGTACCAGGTCTTGTCTGCAATAGGGAAGATGCAACAGGGCAGCTCTGAGTGTCAGTTACTCTGCAGTGTCACTGCAGAAAGGCTCCCTAATAAATGAACCACGAACATTTGCCACAGTGGGAATGTGTGCAGCCACTCTGAGCCTTCCAAAAAAGTAATAATTGATTTTTCAATCAACTTGGCATTTAATGTGCTGGTGACTCTAGTAAACACGAACAAATTATTAGTCCCAGACAACATGTTTTCACTTATTTAGCAACAATCCAGATTTTGACAGGGAGTTGCCTAAATGCGTACAACAGGAAGGCACGAAGCATCTCTTCCCCCGCCCGGTTACTCTGTATCCTACAATCTTATCTCCCCAAGATGGTAATAGCATCCCCAGCTGTGTCTCTGCGTGTGTGTCCTGCCTGCTGCGAGGGAGCCCTGATCTCCATTAGGGCCACAGCAAGCTTTGCAAGACGTATCTTAATGCCTATCTGATGACACAGGCAACTATCTGTGACCCCTTATCTCTCCCTATAGCTTGCTCTTTCTTGCTGTATCTCATCCGCTGTTTTTTAAGTTGTTTTGTGAGACCAAGGCTCATCTCGGTGCTGCATTTCTTCCTCAGCTCCCTGCGGAGGTGTCTTGACGGGGCCGTCCGGAGTGATCCTGTCCCCGCAGTACCCAGAGCCCTACCCGCCGGGGAAGGAGTGCGACTGGAAGCTGACGGTGTCGCCCGACTACGTCATCGCCCTCGTGTTCAACACGTACGTGTGTCATTGTGCTCGTGTTCAACACGTACGTGTGTCATTGTGCTCATGTTCAACACGTACGTGTGTCGTTGTGCTGGGGTTCGACATGTACGTGTGTCATTGCTCGGGGTTCGACTCGTATGTGTGTCACAGTGCTCGTGTTGGACGCATACGTGTGTCACTGCTCGGGTTCAACACATATGTATGTCACTGCTCATGTTCAACACGTCTGTGTGTCATCGCACTCGTGTTCGACACGTATGTGTGTCATTATGCTCGTGTTCAACACGCACGTGTGTCACTGTGCTCGTGTTGGACGCATACGTGTGTCATTGTGGTCGTGTTCAACACATACGTGTGTCACTGTGCTTGCGTTCAACACATATGTGTGTCACTGCTTGCGTTCAACACGTACGTGTGTCACTGCTTGCGTTCAACACGTACGTGTGTCATTGTGCTTGTGTTCAACACATATGTGTGTCATTGTGCTCGTGTTTGACACGTACGTGTGTCTGTGCTCGGGTTTGACGTGTACATGTGTCATTGTGCTGGGGTTCGACACGTACGTGTGTCATTGTGCTCGTGTTCTGCACGTGTGTGTGTCATTGTGCTCACGTTCAACACGTACGTGTGTCACTGTGTTCATGTTCCACACATACGTGTGTCATCGTGCTCGTGTTCAACACGTACGTGTGTCACTGTGCTTGTGTTCATCATGTACTTGTGTCATTGTGCTCGGGTTCCACACGTACGTGTGTCATCACGCTTGTTCGACACGTCCGTGTGTCACCATGCTCAGGTTCAACACGTATGTGTCTCCCCGGGGCCGGGCGCCAGGCTGCCCTGCGGGCTCCTCTGCTCGGCAGAGCGGGCTCTGGAAGGGTGTCCTGTAATGCAGAGTAACCTGTCCTCACGTGGACCTTAACTGGGGAGAAGATGCATCTATTTCAGCTGCAGCTTCTCTTTGATACACGTGTGGCTTGTGAAATGAGTAACTGTTTAACGGAGATGGCACAGGAACCCCCTGCAGCACCATCAACCCGTGGCGTTAGCGCTAGTTCTCAATCCCTTACGTACCGAACGGAGATAGAAGTGTCCTGTTCTCCCTTCATCCTGCTCAGCCTAAACAGGACGGAGGCATTTTCTTTGCTACATGGTTGGGCAGCCCCTTGAGACAACAGTCTGTTGTTCTCCAGGGGCTACTGTAGTGTACTTAATTCACTTCAATTACACTTCAAGCGCTCCCGTTCTGTTTTTTCAGCTTTAATTTGGAACCTGGGTATGATTTCCTTCACATCTACGATGGACCTGATTCACTCAGCCCCCTCATTGGAAGCTTTTACGGCTCGCAGCTGCCCGAGAGGATAGAGAGCAGCAGTAACAGCCTCTTCCTCGCGTTCCGAAGCGATGCCTCCGTGAGCAACACCGGCTTCGTCATCGACTACACAGGTAAAATATCTCTGGGCGGCAGCATCTCACCCACCTCACTCAGCAAAGTACTTGGGGTTTTGCCTGCGCTTATCCTCAGGTTAAACCACCTAATTGAACCGTATGGAAGAAGCTCTGGAAACTGTGGGCAGCCTCTGTTTACCTGGGATCTGGCTGCCTTTGTGGCTGCTACCAACTCCGATTAATGGGCATGGTGTGCAGGGCTGGGAGGTAGAGGTGATGCTATAGACTTCCTATAGACTATAGGTTCAAGGGCTGCAATACGGAAAGGTAGATCAGAGCACCATAAAATGCAGCATAAAAGCAGAACATGCCCCATCGCTTCAAACTTGAACTTGCAGAGTTGTCAGGAGTGTTGAGCGGTTAACTGGAAATTAGGCATGTTCCACATTGCCTTGCATTAAAGATTTATTCTTAGCAGCAAAAGTAGCCTTGTGCAAAAGAAGGTGCAAATAAACGTCTCTAATATGGGATCTATCTGCATCGCTGGCACTGTCATTTGAAAGCACCAAATTTTTGGGCGGCTGCCTGTACAAGTGGGGATCACGGAGGTGGATTCCTGCCTGTCTGCAGTCAGCGGAGCGCTGCTGACGTTGATGCATTTGGCTCCACTTAAAATTCTAGAGTATCTCCTGAAAAAACAAAAAATCACTGCAGGAATGCTGAGCAGTGAAACGAGCAGAACAGCGAGTTCACAAGTGTCCTGGGCTATTAGAATTTTGGCTTTTCTTTCTTGCATGGGGAAGTAAAACTTTCTGGTGGCTTCAGCCCTAATGGGCAGAGACAGGGAAGCGAGTAGTTTTCCCGAGTGCTTCAGCTCCCGGTCGGTAGAGCAAGGTGGGAAGCGACAAACCTGGCACGGATGTTCTGGGAGATGGGGACACAAAGCCTGAGGGCTTTGGCAGGGTTCACACAAACAAGTGTTCCTTGTTTGTGTCCCATGCACATAAAAGAGCAGGATTGTTACCAGCTGTAGTAAATAATGTACTCGGAATAATGCATCCCATGGGCTGCTGCCGTCGAGCCCTCTGTGGCATCGGGATTTCTCTTCTCCCATTTCCAGCTCTGGTCTGTGGTTCTGCTTTGGGATTCCAAACCAAGGTCTAACTGCTGGGGTTCTGCTCTGCAATGAGAAGCCCTGTTTGTTGCACTGAACAGATGGACCTACCTCTAGTGCAGTTATAATAAGAAAATGACAATTAATACTGCCTTAGATTCACCAGATTTAGTTTTCTGCTCCCACTAGAATTAGTTTTACTGATAATTCAGTCTTGGATTTTACTGCTTTTCCCTGTTCTTTTTGGACAGCCTAAAAGTAGTTAAGGAATGAAATCTCATTAAATTAGGGTTGTTGTGCAATGCATTTTTCTCCTAAACACTCCTACGGTGTTAATCGTGCCTACACACTTCCCACAAAGCCAAACTGCTGGGAGAAAAGAATGAGGCTTTCAGTTTGCTCATTAATTTCCCCGCACTTTACAAGGAGCCCAGGATTCAAGTCTGAGAAGCTGCGGAAAATAGAGCTGTGGGGAATTGCAGAAGAAGAAAGGAAGGTGGGGAGGGAGCGGGTGTGCTGGAAAATCAAATCTCGAGCTCGGCGCGGTGCCAGCGAGCGGAATCCCAAGTACAGTTCAAAGACACCGGCTCCTCCGCAGCCTCCCGGCGCCCGCGCCGGCTCTTGCCCCTGGCTCCCTAAATGCCAGGCGTCACCTGCGTCGCTGGGCACTGAATGCTGCTCCTTACCAGGGCCCTGTGCTCCTCTTTCGGCAGCGTTCGGGGAAGGGAACAGAGCAGCCATCTGTCAGTCCCTCCTTGAACTCCGGCATCCTCCCTGGGACCGGGATTGCAGCAGTAGCCTGAAGCTACAGCGTGTCGGGTGAATTTCAAACAGCCTCCGCTCTTGCTTTGAAATTGTTTCGGGGGCAGTGGCTCTTCAAGAGAGAGTCCTCCTGGGACGAGCGGGAATGGAGAAAACAGAGAGAGGAGAAAGCGCTGGGCTGGTCTCGTGCCAGGCTTTGTGCAGAGCAAGGCAGCGGCAGGGATGGGACAACCGTGGTGCCCAGGAAGGTGCCCTGGGGCAGGGCTGCAGCCTCCCACCCTGGCAGAGTTCCTCATAGCTGGACGTACATCCCGGCCGTGCAGCCCTGAGGCACCGTCAGCTGTGCAGCAGAACAAAGAAAATCCAATAAGATTGCTGCTAAATAAACCTTAAGTGGATTCACCCTACACACGCTTATATTTCCAGAGGTTCGGTGTGCTGTCTGCATAAAAACATGGATTGTTTCGAAGGGCAAGTGCGACTGAAAAGCAGTCGTTGGGAATTTCAACTGGAGAGCGTTGATTCCTGGGGATGGTTTGCCAGGAGTGAGTAGATCTTGGTTTCCAACTCGTTCCTGGAACGGAAAATGTGCTCTCCCCATTGCTCTCCAAAGACCTGCTCTCCGCAGGCATCCGCTGCAGCTCTCCAGAAACTATCATCATGACCCGTGTTACAGCAGCAGCTTCACTAATGTCTGCAAAAACAGTGTGCTGGGCTCGTGGTGGAGTCACTTGCACCTAACATTAACCCATATATCCCAGAGGGTGATAAATTACTGATTACAGGACAGGGAAGAAGTTATAAAACAAAAGCATAAATACAGGAAAACAGATTGCTTGCTACATGCCTAAGACTGATGTCCCGTTCCAGTTGTTGCTTAAGAATATTTTATGGATGTCCTGGCTGCAGAAGGCTAAGGTTTCTCTTCAGGAAGTCGTCTGTATTCCCCTAATGAGTTTGCACGGCAGCATCTTGCAAACGGGGCGTTTTATGGAGATGCCTTTAACGTATTCATTGGCCGGGATGTGTCTGCACGGAGCCCGAGCACGGTGTCCTAGCAGGGTGCAGGGCTACCGCTCACCGACTGCTCCGGCATCGCCCTCGTCCTCGGAAGCACCAGGATGCGGCTGTCCGGGGTGCACGGGCAGGTCGTCTCCATGTGCCCTCCCTCTGTGCAAGCGGGGGTCCCGATGGCCCCATGCTCAGTGTGCCCCCAGGTGCCCGTTCGGGTTTGGCCCTTCATTCGTAGGGCGCAAAATAGGAGGGAATTTCCAGGTTGGACGCTCCGAAGCAGGAGGATTTTTAGTACTTCCTGTTTCTGTTGCAGGCCAGAAGTGGAGAGGCGTGAAATTGAAAGCAAATGAAGCAAAACTGATTACTTTTCACCCTTGCGAAGGAAGAGTGGGGGGGGAAAAAAACTTATTTCAAATCCATTATTATTTCACCAGAACTATTTTGCCCATCTTGAGCTTATAAACATATACTCAGCATTTCTCATGGGGTGTTTAAGGTGGAAATTCTCCACAGAAACACTATCCGGTAAAATCTATTGTTGGACAAGCTGTTTAAGAATACCCAGTGTTTTACCGTTAAAATAGTCCGAAATGGGAGATGAAACTTGAGCTCAGACGATTTGCATTTGAAAATAGAGATCTGTTCTTTGCAGAGGGCAGCCCGTTTTGCTGGGACGAGGCAAAGGAGGCTGCGCCTGGGCTGAGACATCCGCAGGGAACCTGTCCCTTCCTCCACAGAGGATGATGCTGTGGAATAAAGCCTGTTCTCCAGGCAATTCCTAAGCCTGGCTTTAAGGCTTAGTGCCTGCGCAAGGCTGGTCCTCGCTCACGGCCGTGGCGCTGCTGAAGCTGCTCTTGAAGGCGCAGATGAAAGCCTGACCAGTCGAGGAGCTTGTGCAGGATTCGAGTTTTCCTTGGGAAAAAAGGAGCAGCAAAGGACGCTGCTTTCTGTGGGCTAATGAGCCAATTCTCATGGCGTTTTTGTCTTCACTCTTTTCCGAACATTTGGCAGGCCCGGGTACATGTTAATTGGGACATGAGGCTAATTCTGAGCTATCTGAGTGAAATAAAGCCTTAATTCTAAACGGACCAGCAGCGCAGTTCTCGCGTTGCAGACCAATAAATCAAAGGCTCGGGAAGCTGTGGCTTTCCCCCGTCTCCCTTATGAGTGTTCAGCTGTCACCATGCAACCGAGCACCTCCTCATCATCGAGCTCCTGCCTCCCGCTGTAGCTGCTGCCAAGGATTGTGGTGGCAGCAGGAGGAGCAAGAGGGACGCACAGGACTAGTGTGTGGGGACGCGTTGTCAGCGCAGGTGAGCTGTGTCCCGGGAGGCAGCGACCCTCCAGGGAAGAGAGAAACAGTCCAGAACGAGGAAAACGCAGCAAAAGCCGCAGAGCCGGCAGCCGCCGCCCCCTGCACCGCGGTCGGCAGCGCCTCGAGCTCCACGCGCTGGTTTTTCAAAGCGGGAGCAGAGCTGAGATCAAGCGGGTGGCTCGGACGCCTGACAGCCGGCTGGGAGGCTGACGGGGAGGCTGGAGCCACATCAGCTTCTCCACATGAAAGGCAGCGAGGCTGCTGAAACAACGAGAGAGGCAGAAAGTGGTGGTGAAGAAGCTGCTGGGCTCAAATTAATATTAGTAGTTGAGAGGAATAAAGGCTGGTGGAATAAAGCAATATTTTGGAGAAATGAGTGGTGCGTTTGCTCCTGCAAGTGGCTTGTATGCTCAGTGGACCCTGGGCAGTTGGAGCACCCTCTCTGGTTTTGGGGAAAGGTGGTTCACTTGTCACAACTGATGCACCAGAAGCTCCTCAAGTTGCTTCATAGAGTCATTTGGATTGTAATTTTACGTTGGGAGCTGGTGTTGTGGGAAAGAAGCAGCAGTTTCTCTTGCTGTGGTTCAGGGCAATTCCTCATGGAAACATTTCACGTTTCCTTCACCTGATTCCTTACCTGAATCACCAGCTACTGGTCCAGCTGCTGTATACAGCAAACCACAGAGCTAATCCTATTTTTCACTGCAAACAAAGAAACAAAAGCAAGATCTGGGGCCTTGACTCTTTCTCCCTCTCCACACACCCCCATGCTAAAAGCCTGTGATTTAATGCTTAACCACATTATAATTGTTCGCAGACCCACGGCTCTCAGAAAAGCCCTCATCTTTAACGAGCAATTTCCAAATGACAAAAGAGCAGGATTAATCAAAGCCTCTAATTATTTCATGGAGGGGAGGAAAAGGAAGAAGAAAAAAAAAAAAGGAAAAAAAAAAAAGAAAAAACCTTCAGAAGGAGAAGGAAAGAAATATCCATGTCCTGACAGCCTCATAGTCTTTACTGGAATTTTCATATGTAAATGGGGTTTTTAACTCTGCCGGGCAGAGTGAACAGCGAGAAAAATGTCTTCATTTTGTCTAAGTGCTTGTAATTATTTTGCAATAATTGCAGCCATGCTGCACATCTGGAGAGGGAACCCTCCAGCACCCGGCGCTCGGTGTTTGCAGGGCGAGAGCAGGCAGCTCTGAGCTCTGGCACGATGGGTGCCCAGGAGAGCGCGCAGGCAGCTGAAACACCTCTGGAGTATGTTGCATGTTCAGCTTTGTGTGCTCCTGCTTGCAGGATCTCTGCAGCCTTTCCCCATGGTCAGAGAGTGTAGTTAAATCACAGCTTTGCCTGGTTGGTTGGGTTTTAAGGACCTATGAATAAGTGGGAACTGAAGCTTCCTGTCTTCCTGGATGCTTGAGCTGGAACTGAGCATCTGAGTGGGCTGGAGCAGAATCTGGCCTATTTAATTCCTCCAATTCAGCACCACAGGAAAAGGCTGGGAATCTAAATCTTAGAAATGGCACTAATTTATAGTACGCTCAAGTGGAATCCCAGATGAGAAAATTCCCAACATGTACCGTCATCCGGCCATGAATTGTATCAGAGCACTAAAGATAGTGGCAATTCTCCTTCGCAGAGAACCCCAGGGAGTCCTGCTTCGACCCGGGCGCCATCAAGAACGGCACGCGCGTGGGCACGGACCTGAAGCTGGGCTCGACCATCACCTACTACTGCGACGGCGGCTACGACATCGAGGGCGGCTCCACGCTCACGTGCGTCATGGGCGGCGATGGGAAGCCCACGTGGAACAAACCCCGGCCGACCTGCACGGGTGAGACCCTGCGGAAGAGCGAGCACCGGGCGCTCTGCCCCTCACCAAATTCCTGTGCAATTTATCTGTGCACAAAGGATGTGTCTTCTGTTGTGTGGAGGGGCTTGAAAGGGGGCAGAGATGTTTTGTCTCAGTGCTTTGTAAGTTTTCCATTATTTTTTTAGCATCCTGGTGTCAGGAGGAGCTCTGTGGATAGGAGGCTTCTTCAGCCTTTTTTTTGGGGGGACAGACGGGGATGCGCCGGGTTTGGGCGCCCCGAGGGAGCGGCGGGCGGGCGGCGCGGCCGCGGGCAGGGGCTCACGCTGTGCTCCGTCCCCAGCGCCCTGCGGCGGGCAGTACACGGGCTCCAACGGCGTCGTCCTCTCGCCCGGCTACCCCCAGAACTACAGCAGCGGCCAGGTCTGCCTCTACTCCGTCGTCGTGCCCAAGGACTACGGTAGGTTTGCGCCAGATCTGCACCTGCAAGTCGGTCCTACTGTCTGACCCTTTTGGGTTACTTTTTTAACAAAGCAGTAGATGAACTACATATAAATGGAGATAAAGAAGCTCCTGGTGCTGTTACATGCTGGTTGCTTTTTGCTGTAGTCAGGAAGGAAGATGGGAACTTTTGGAATTTTAAAATCCCTCAAAAAATAAAGGAAAAACACAAACCTAGCAAAAAACCACAGTCCTGTGATTCCCCTTCCAGTCCCTCCACTGTGTCCGATAATGCAGAGCTGAAAAATCAGCAAAAAGTAATGCAGTGATTAATACTAGCGGCACATTCAGAAGACCTCTGAGAGCACAAAATATATTCACCAGAAACACCTGCTCGCTCTGGTGCTAAATAATCTGTCTGCATCGAGAAGCACAAACGCATTCATTTTCCTGGATGTGCAGCTGTAATTCTTTTCCCTTTTAAGTTAAATTTCAAACAGCAGGGTTTTTTTTTAATAATTGGAAGGTGCTGTTGTTTGGTGGTTAGGATTGACCGTTACGAGTTAGCCCTTTCCTAGTGTTAAATAATCCTAGTGATTGTGGTCAGCTAAGTTGCCCAAACCGAAATGCCTGTTTTTCCAGGCCTTTTAAGATGCTTTCTGAAGAAAGGCAATCTTTCATATTCTTTCTTATGTCTTGTCTGAGTAAGGCTTCTTTGTAGAGGTTATTTTTCCTCTGTGTTTACCGTGACCAGTGCATGGTGTCTTGCAAAATAACAATTACAGATCAAAGCAAACCTCCTTGTGAGGGAGGAAAAAGATTCTTGCTGGTAGCTGTGATTGTGACAGCCCCAAATCCGGGATGCAGTAACATGCTTGAAGGGGCAGACTTGGGACTGCTGCTTCTTTGAGTGGGGAATTGAGGCTTTAATGTGCATTAAAGCCACACGCACTGGAGCAGAGTCATGCTTTTTGTGAACTCTAATGCTGCTTAATTTTCATCAGTTTGGATGAAAGAATGATGGGCATTCTGGAGACCGTTGAGACAGCTTCTGGATGAATATATATATATTGGCTAATATATTTTCTTGTTTAAAGGGAATTTAAAGGTTCTTGGGAGCGTTTAAGAGCACTTCGCTGTGACTAGTGAAGGTCTCTAAATTCTGCTCTTCCATAGTGCCTCTCCGTGTGCTGCGGAGCTCTAATGCTAGTGGGTCCCTGCGGCCCTTTCAACCGGGTCTGATTCCTCTTCTGGAGTAGCAGGGGGTGAATGGGGATGTTGGGACCTGCACTAGGCCTGAGTTCCAGCTCCTCTGTCACCCTGGGCCCCTCTGCCTGCACGGAGCCGCGTTGCATCTAAATCCCTCTTTCAGCAGAGCTGGTCCTGATGCTTGTTTAAGGAAACAGGATCTAGTGGGCTAGACGGGAGTCTTGCTCTGCAGCTCTCACTCTTGCCCACGATGGGCTGACAGCTAAATTAGCTTCTCCACCCGCTCCCTTTCAAGAGCTTCATGAAAAAAAATCAGAAAAATTATTAGTGGCAAATGGGGGTCTCCATCTCCTCCAGCTCTGTGATGCTGGGGCCAGCGGGTGACAGGGTGTGCTGGAGCCGCTTCCCTGTATCGAAGCTGCGCTGCAAACCCGAGCGAGTGCTGGAGCTCGGAGCATGATGAATTTCCCAGCGGGGGATCTCCCAGCTTGTGAATCTGTAACTGGGGGTTGCAGACTGCAGATTTTAGAGGAAAAAAATATATTCCGAAAAAATAGAGATAAATAACAAAGGTCTCCTTGTTCTAGCTCTAAAAAATGCTCCAATCTTTTCATTATTATTTCTCCCATTTATAAGCTCTGCCTGTTTCCAGGTGCATTTACAGTGTATTCAGCAAGCCCCACAGCACTGAACGGCTCCCTCGTTAGCAATCTCCGTGGACAGGCTTAGCATTGACTGTTAATAAAAATGTGAGCGTCCTCTGTCCTGAGCCATGGTCCTCCTTGACCAGAGAGGCTCCATGAAGAAACTACGCTGTTTGGAACAAGCCCTGTTATTTTGTTCAGGTTTTGTGCAATACCCAGCCCAATGGGAGCCCGGTTCACGACAGAGGCTCGAGCCAGATAATAAATAATAATTATCCATTGGTGAAATTACATACCTTGCGCTACGTGGGCGGGCGAGCAGGATGATTCATAAAACAATCCCGTTTGGCCTCTGAATCAGTGTAGAAGCGTCCTGGCGAGAAAGCGCTGGGGAAGCTGCTTGCCGGCCCTGCTGTGGGGAGAGAGAAGGGGCTGCCAGGGTGGCCAGGCAGCCCCTCCGTCCCCGCCGGGTCCGGTGCCTGTGGTGCCGGTGCCCGCGGCGGCGCTCACGCCGCTGCCTTCCCCTCGCAGTGGTGTTCGGGCAGTTCGCCTTCTTCCAGACGGCGCTCAACGACATCGTCGAGGTGCACGACGGCCCCAACCAGCACGCGCGGCTCCTCAGCTCGCTCTCGGGCTCGCACACAGGTAGGGACGTGTCCTCGGTGCCTCCGAAGCGGGGAACTTTACAGGGGGGTCAAGGGATCCTTCCTCTCCAGCCTGCAGGTTGCCAGCCTGGCAGGTAGCATCTCCCTCAGTGCTGGTCACCCCTGGAATTCTGCACTTCCATATTATTATTCCATGTGAAAATTTGAAGCCACATTTCTGAAAGAAGTGTGGCACTGAGCTGCCCAATGCCTTGAACTTCCAGAAATAAGGTTGGCATCACTCCCTCTTTCCAGCTAGATGTCCTTGCAGGATCACATTCTTTGTCCATAAGGTGAAACTAAGCTGCTCAGGCCCTAAGCTAAAGTGACTGGTTGCCACTTAACACCTTGATCTGTGCAAAAGGGTGCTCCGTGCAAGCCCTGGAAAGGCTTCAGGAGACCATTCCTGCAGCTAATGCTGTGATTTTTCTTTTCTGATTTTTTTTCCTCTCTTTTCATCCAGGTGAATCATTACCACTAGCTACCACCAACCAGATTCTTATCAAATTTAGTTCCAAGGGTCAATCGACAGCCAAAGGTTTTCATTTTGTCTACCAAGGTAAGTGTAGATATTCTCAGATTTGTTATAACTGGTCTAAAATGCAGCAGTGTCCTGAAGCGTCCTGAACACCACCAGCCGCTTTTGGCATATGTGGGTCATTGCACGCTCTGTGTGTAAACAGGAGACATCAAATGAGATTATTTTGGTAGCTGTGGACTTGCTGCTACCTCTAGTTCCTCTAGGTACTTGATATTCAAACCTGCCATTCCCTCTCAGCCTCAACCCTCGCACATCCCAAGATTAGTATCACAAGTAGCTCATGGAATCGTGTCCCAAGTACGCCATGAGTTCGTGAAATTTATAGCCAGGCGTTCTTCCTGGCGGCGTTTTAGCACATTTCGCAGCGCAAGCAGCTGAGCACTTGTCTAGCACCTTGTTAAGAACCCTCCTCGCTGTGTCACAGGCGCAGGTCTCCTGCTGTCACACTTCTCCCCTTTGACGCCCTCACTAACAGTTTGCCGTGCTTTGGTGGATCCCACTAGGAGATTTCAGAGTGGGAAATAGAAAGTGATACACAGAAAGAGGGAAAACAGAAGGGCTTTCTCATCCATACGGTTTGTATAGCTCTGTGCCTTAACGAAGCTTCTGCACGTAGGTTATTTAGAAAGTGAGGACAGAAGAGGGAGGTGACCTGGACCATCCTCGGAATAAAGCGGAGCGTGGTTAGGGTTGTATAGTGCTTGGAGATCCATTCTGTTGAATTTCTGCCTAATTATTGTAAAAGAACTGTAGTTCTGGGAGTAGCAGTTAAAAGATTCCACCAAGTGAAAGATTTTGATGAAGTTAATGCAGATTCCCTCCTCCCTCCCACGTGCTAATTACGGCCCTGGGCTGCTCGGTTCTCTGATTACTGCATGGAGAGCAATAGGGAAAAACACCTCACCCGTGTTTGACCTGTCTGGCCGGGATCTGATGGCATTTACTGTCATTTTTCTCACCAACCAGGGTGAGTTTTCTCTCTCTCAGAGCCTCCCATCCGGGTAATGCACATGTTAATGCGGAGAAGTTGCAATTCGGAGCCCTGCACTGAAGGGGGTGAGGACGAGCGTTCCCTCTCCGTTAGCAAGAGGCACAATAGGGATTTGGATGTAACCAGGGATAGTAAGTGGTGTGTGCAGAAAGCTCCAGGATCTCTAATAATTGAATTAACCTTAAAACAAGGTTGACTCAGCAGCATTCAATAGTCCCGTGGAGCTGCCAGATAAATCAAAACCGCAGAAAAAAAAGCCTTTCATGCGCAGGAAAACTGTCTCCTCCCTCTCTGAAGCACCTGCCGGGGAGCAGGCGTTTGCAGAGAGCCTTGCAGAGCGCTGAACGTGCTGTTGGGCTCTGCTTCGGGGACAGGATTTGGTTTGGTCGTGGTGTATATCCCAGAAACAGGAGTCATAAGCTCCGTGTCGGGATGCTTCTCTGATGGATGCAGCGCAGAGCAAGTAATCTGGCACCCGTCTTTAGGGTGCAAGGCTGGTGTTTATGTCTGTACAGAAAGGCAGTCCGTGGAAGCTGCCTCCCAAGCCAAACGCTGCTTCATCTCCCTCTTGTTTGGTTCGAAGAGCTTGGGGTGCTCCATGTCGCAGCGTTGGGCTTGCCTGGATTCAGCTGCGCCTGGGGTTTTAGGTGTCACCCACGTCACTGCTTAAATTCTCAGGGCGTTTTTACGGCTCGAACAAGCGAGAAACAGCCCCAATGTGGCCCTGGGGCCCTGCATGGAGCAGAGGCCGCCCAAGCTCGTTGCAGCCGCAGGCTTCCTGGTACCGAGCACAGTTTGTGCTGCGCAAACACAGGGGCGCAGAGGAGCCTGCCCTCGCCGATCTTACAGTGTGTTTGCTTAAGGACGATGTTTTCCTCCTTTATTGATCAGTGCTCGAGCTCTGAGCGTTTGCTATCCCCAAATATTTGCTCTAACTTTACCTTTCCTCTCCCCCTCGCCCGCCGCGGCAGCGGTGCCGCGCACCAGCGCGACGCAGTGCAGCTCGGTGCCGGAGCCGCGGCACGGGCGCCGCGTGGGCAGCG
>JAWLRI010000564.1:3597486-3611616 GCA_034781795.1 Crypturellus tataupa | reverse complement strand
AGGTGCAGGGCGCAGGGAGGAAGGCGCAGGGCGCAGGGAGGAAGGTGCAGGGAGGAAGGTGCAGGGCGCAGGGAGGAAGGTGCAGGGCGCAGGGAGGAAGGCGCAGGGCGCAGGGAGGAAGGTGCAGGGAGGAAGGTGCAGGGTGCAGGGAGGAAGGTGCAGGGCGGCAGCCCGGTGCAGTTGGTGCCCCTGAACAGCAGGTTCAACCGGCAGCAGCGGGAGAGCAGGGAGCCCCAGGCAGCGGCCACGCGGGCTGGGAGCTCTCGGGGCTGCTGCGGCCCCACCACGGCCTGGCCCCCATCCCGCCTCAGAGACACCGAGCTCAGGAGGAATGTGCTGGCGCTGCTGCCTTTGCCCATGCATTGGGGCAGCGCAGACGTAATTGTTCCTTGCTGAACGCGGAGCCTGATAGTAGCTCCCGATCACAAATCTTTGTCTCTGGAGCCGAGCAGTTCTGTTCGTGTTTTCCGAAGCAGCAAATAGATTTGAAAGTGCATTTCATTCTGTCCAGTGTCCACAAAAAGGGCTTAGCTGGTTGACGGGACGGGCTGTGAGCCCTGTCGGAGCTTCCCAGGTGGCCCCGGCCTTGCAGGTCGGACACATTTCACATTAACAGCTCAGACAAAATAAACGGTAACCAAAAAGATTTGGGAACAGGAATGTGTCCCAGCGCCCCTGCAAGCTGGTGAGATGAGTACTGATGTATGAATCGCTTGATGTGTCTTTTTCATTTCTATTGTAATCAGTGATGGTTTTTTGAGAATTAGATTACCCTGCTGCAATAATCATCTTCAGGTTTTTCTTACGTCTTGGGTTTGTCTGATTTGTTTGGTTTCTTGGCTGAGAAAATTAGTAGGTGTTGATTTCAGGGCAGCTTGAAGCAATTATTTGTTTCTGCTTTGCTTGTCCAAGTGGAATTTCACAGCTCCGGGGCCCGCGTTTTGTCTCTGTTCACTCAGAGATGCTGCAAGAAGTTGCGAGAGAGGAGCTGCCACCCGAAAGTCCATTTACCCCCCACTTCCTCCCTTATTGGATTCCTCGAGGAGCAGCTCTTATCTCGACACGTTCCAAAGCCACAGCAGAGCGAGGAGAATTCAGAATTGTGCGCGACTCGGTGGCCACTGATCTGAATGGGAAATTATTTAAAGTGTTTTTTTCTCTCATCTCGTTGAAGGTCAAGTAACCCAGCCGTGCGTGGGGAGGAAATACAGGGAATACAGGGAAATACGCTAGGAAGTGTGGCTTGGGTTTCCCAAGGAAAGTCGCCCTCGCGCACGTCTCTGATTCCCAGCTTTCCCTCTGGCTCCGGTTCGGTCTCCAGCCAGGAGAGCCCCGTCCCTGGCGGGCACAGGGATGTCAGGGAGGCTCCGGGCACAGCCAGGTGCAGAGGCTGCTCCCACCTTCCCTCCAGCCCCATCGGGTGCTGCAGGAGGAGGAGGTGACACCCGAACAAGGGAGTCACCTGGCGCTAAGTGACCTTGGGGATGTCCTTTGGGTTTATGGCAGGATCTTCTGGTTGTAACTGCAGCTTCAATGGAAGTGATTTTGATATTTTCATGGGCTTTTCTATAGGGCACTGTCAACCACTGACCGGTTTTCCTGCTGCTCATATCACACGTTAAATAAATTCTGTAATTGAAAACAGGGAGAGTAGGGTAGGCAAGTGGAACTGTGCTGCTTCTACCCAAAAAGGACAAGTTGCACACGAGTAAAATATGCCCTTTATATTGCAAGCTTGACTCAAATAAAATGGAGTTCACGTAGCAAGGGACAGCAGGGATAGTTCCCTCGCGCAGGCTTTCTTTTATCAGATACTGCCTGAGTGGTAAAGGAATATGCAGTATAACCTGAATGGAAACTGCCTGGGGGGTTAGTGGCACCTGGTTTGATGTGAAGGTTTGAGGAGGGGACGGTCTCTTTGCGAGGGGCCGCACTGTCACAAAAGGCTCGGTCAAATACATCTTAGTCCATGAATCGGACACCTCGGGTGTTAAAAATAGTGTGTTGTGGTAACGTGGAGGCATTAGGGGGTCAATATTTGCAGATTCTTGACATACTGTATAAAACAGAGGGAGATGATGTGTTGCAGTGGAGAACCCAGGCGTTGGGGTGAACCGCAGGGTGGGTTTTCCCCCTTGCTGCTCTTGGTGCCCACCCCATCCTCATCCTCATCCTGCCATTCCCTTCGCAGCCGTGGGCCTGTCGAGCTGCCCGGAGCCGCCCGTTCCCGGGAACGGCCTCAAGGTCGGCGAGCGGTACCTGGTGAACGACGTCGTCTCCTTCCAGTGCGAACCGGGCTACGCGCTCCAGGTATTCCAAGTGCTCCGGGGAAAAAAGGAGAGCAGCGAGCGCTCGGGAGAGCGGGAGACTCCAACTGTGTCTCGTTTCCTTCCTCCTTCAGGGGCACTCCCACATTTCCTGCATGCCGGGGACCGTCCGCCGCTGGAATTACCCCCCTCCGCTCTGTATCGGTAGGATTCTTGCTCTTTCTTAGCTCACAGGTATTCAAGGCACCTTCTTAAAACTCTGTGTAATCACCTGCTAATTAAATGGGAAGATTTTGAACCAGTCAGTGTTGCTGCAGGAGCTTTGGGAGTTTCTTCACCTCTTCCATCTTCCAGTGCCTCGATATCCTGGTTCCCTTTTCCCATACAGAGCTAGAGATAGGATGGTGCTTTCGAGAGGTTGTTACAAACCAAGATATTGCTGCAGGTTGTCACTTACCTGGTGTAGCAGTGTGGCAGCTCAGGCAGGGACACGGCACGGGAGCTTTATTTCCAATGGGTCCCTTTTGCTTTACTGAAGTGGCAGCAAGGCCAGGAATTCCGCTTGCAAAAACAAGTCTGAGAAATTCAGCTCTGTTCAGAAAGCAAGACAGAGCATGAGAACAATCCTTCGTTCATTGACGTTTCCTTTGCAAATAGAAAGTCCAAGTGGGCTAACCGGAATCACCTTTTTTTTTGTTTTTGCAATGCATCTCGATGTCACAGAAACTGCATTTTTTACTGGAGCCTGATTTACTCCCACTAACTCTGAACTATCAAACTTTGCTCTCCTAAATTGAATGTCTGACAGGGCCTGTGTGACTGGTAAGAGCCGGGTCGGCTGCCAGGGCAGCTGTTTGTCCCTGACACTCCTAGGAGAAGGGCTCAGGCTAAGAAGATGTAGGGATGTGGGAAATTTGCTGGGAGTTTTGGGATTATTTCCAGGCAATATTTTCCTTTTAGCAAATCTAGATGTTTAATATTCATATTCCACATTTTACAGCTTTGAGAGAGACATTTATGCATTTAATAGCTTTAGTTAATGGTTATTTCAGGCTCCTGCTGTTCTAGCTTACATCATTTTGCTTTAAAGTAATTATAAGAGCTAACGACTCTTTTATCCGATGATCTGCGGGCCAGCAATAAATATGGAGATAGTTACAGCCAACATGACTGAGCTAGAGGACTTGTACCAACAGGATTTGCTCTGACAGACAGCAGCTGTCTGCATTAGGTTTGGGAATTCCATGACGGAGCAGGAATCTCGCTGTGACCTGGGGGACCAGCTGAGTGACTCCCAAGTTTCAAATTTTCAAATTTTCAAATTTTCTGCTTTCTTTTTGCAGCAGGATTTGGCTTGGTGTGAGCCTCCTGGGCACCGCCGCAGTGCAAACACTTTAGTGGCACTTGGTTGGGGTTACCTCATTTTGGACAGTGGTGACAAGTGCGGGGTACAGACCCCTCCACCTGCCCGTGCACCCTTCACATTGCATCGCCCGTGCCTGAAAAATGGAAAACTGCAGAAAAGCAGCAGCAGCTCCATGGGGCCAGGGTGCTGCAAGCGAGGAAGCAGTAGGTGCAGGAGGCCCCGTGCTGCAGCGTGGAGCCTCCGTGCCGATCGTGCACGAACACATCTGGGTGCTGCACAGCTGGCTGCAGCCCTGCCGGCTCCAAGAGCATCCCGCATCCCCGGCGCCCTGTGCCGGCTCCTTTCTGCTCCGCTTCATCCAGATGCTCCTAAATAATTCAGGAGGAGTTACATTAAAGACCCATTAAGAGGAGAAGGGAAGAGAGAAGTTCTGGGAAAGCCTCGTTAGCAGCGAGGAGGTGTCTAACGAGCTGCTGGACAAAGGGGGCCGGTGCCTCCGCTGCCAGGAGCTGTTAGGAGCTCGAGCACGCGCTGCAGCGATGTGCTGCTTCCAGTAGCAACAGCGGGTCATCCAGATAAGCCCGAGGAGATGCTATCTGCACTGGAGTTTCATGCGATACCTTCTGCAAACACAGTTTGTGCTGTGTCATCTATGGATTGCATTTTTTTTTGTAGGGAGTTAGGGTGCAAACGCAGTGTTCTATATTTATCAGTAATTGCCCAGAGATTGGCAGGTATAACGGTGGAGGTAGAAGTTAGCCAGAAAAAGCAGCAGAGGTTACTGGAGTCAAAAGAAGATCAGGCTGTGCCTTTGCAGTAATTCCTGTGGTAGTTAAAAATTCAAACAGTTGCCGTGTGCGTTATCTGTACGGCTGCGATGTCAGCGAGCAGAGAGACGCCGTCGCTCCTCGCGCATCTGAGCAGCTTAGATGTGTCGCTCCCGCTCGGGTGGCCAAAATTGGCTCTGTAGATCAAGGCTCTCAAGCTCCAGAGGGCAGCAGAAAGGCACATGCATTAGTAATGTGGCCAGAGCAGAGCCTGGCAACCTCTGTGCTCATTCCAGAGCTGGCTTTTCTTTATCCTCCGCAAGTTTTTAACTGTTTATTTCCCAAGCGGGTGGTTGGCGGCAGCCATCATGCAGACCCCTGCAAGGGATCCTGCCCTGAACGCTGTTGATTTTGCAGCCCAGTGCGGAGGAACAACGGAGGAGATGGAGGGAGTGCTCCTGAGCCCCGGCTTCCCGGGGAACTACCCCAGCAACCTGGACTGCACGTGGAAGATCCTGCTGCCCGTGGGCTTCGGTGAGACGGACGAATTTGTTTTGATGCCATCGTAAAATAGATGATGGGAGGTCGCCAGCCCTGCACGCGGCCTGGCGAAGCGGGTCTGAGCGAGGGGAGGGCGCGCGGAGCCTGGCACCGCAGAACGCTGCAGCCCGAGCCCAATACCTAGCGGTGCCCCTGGGATCAGCGGGATGAAGGGCCCTTAGTGATCCCCGGTGAGCAGTGCTGATGTCCCCGTGGGGAGCCGTGGGCTCCGTGTTCTTCCTCCAGGCGCTCACATCCAGTTCCTCAACTTCTCCTCGGAGCCGAACCACGACTTCGTGGAAATCCGCAACGGGCCCTACGACACCAGCAACGTCATCGGGCGCTTCAGCGGCACGGAGATGCCCGGCTCCCTGCTGTCGACGTCCCACGAAACCACCGTGTACTTCCACAGCGACCACTCGCAGAACAAGCCGGGCTTTAAGCTGGAATACCAAGGTAAGGAGGCCCTGAGCCAGCGGCACCGAGTCAATCCTGTCCCCAGGTGCTAATGATAAGGGAGGCAGGGAGGGTAAAAGGCGATGTCTGCAATTCTGTTGAATTAATTCCACGAGGGCTTAATCCGAAGGAGGGGAAAGGTGTTACATGAAGGCCATGCTTAATCCTAATAACTGGGATCTGTTCATCCTGGCTTGTGCCTACGGCAAGTAACATGTTCCTCGAGTGCTTTGTGACAGCGAAATGCCTTTGAATTAATTCCAGCCAGATTCACTTAGATCTTGCCTCTCTTGACTGTCATGTGCAAAAAGAGGAGCCCTTAGCAGCCATGAGTTTGCTCTGGGATTTTGCAATTGCTTTTCAGTCGCAACTGAGTCCAGTTTGGGCATTCGCAGGCACCTTCCCTCTTGTCCAGGTGCAGTTACACTGGGGCAGGTTGGTAGAGGGAATCCAAGGGGAGGTGGGAATCTTCATGGCAAAGACAAGTGGGGCAGACTGGGATGTGTGGCAGCTCGGAGCCCCGGGAGAGCTCGGAGGAGCGGGAAGGCTGGCGCGTGCGTCTCCATCCGTGCGAGGCAGCCGAGGGCTGCCAAAGGGCCGACTCCCCAGGAATAGCAATAAAAGCCACTACTCATGCTTAATTGAAAACATTAATTTCGCCTTGGCTGTCCTGTTCACGCACCATATAATTCATGCGCTGCTGCCCGTTTGGGAAGCACTGTGCGGCACCCTGGGAAGCTCATGGAAATCGCTATGCCGTGAGCTGCAGCAGCAACCAATAACTGAGAGTGCCGGGTGGAGCACGTTAGCCCCTTGGTTTGCATTTGTCATTGGGATCGCCCTGTTCTGTTGGAAAAAACACACATTTCCCATCCCGAAGGGAGCTGCACGGTGGCTCTGACCCCAGGTCGGTGCTGGTGTTTGTCACAGGCTGTCTCAAAGTGGCAGCAGGATTTTTCCTCTCCCTTGATGCAGACGTGTGCATGGATCATTACAGTTTATCTCCTTCAATTAAGTCGCCATCTGAGGGGGCAGCAGCCGAACACGTAGCACGGTGAGTGTGCTCTGGCTGCTTTTATGAGAAAACATTTTATGGGAAACATTCCTCCTCACTCTCTTTCCAGCCTACGAGCTGCAGGAGTGCCCCGACCCCGAGCCTTTTGCGAACGGCGTGGTCAGAGGAGCCGGTTACAACGTGGGCCAGTCCATCTCCTTCGAGTGTCTTCCTGGGTACCAGCTGATCGGTCACCCTGTCCTCACGTGCCAGCACGGCACGAACAGGAACTGGGACCACCCGTTGCCCCGCTGTGAAGGTATGGCCTGGCGTTTCCCTGCCACCTCCTGCACTGGTGTTTTGGGGAGAAGAAGGGCTTCAGCTCTCCACTTTGGCCTCCTGTTGACTCCTTGTGTTGTGGCTGGGCTAGGAGTTTGTCTGGAGGCACAAACATTGCTGGGGGCAGACGGGAGCACTTGGGATAAAGCTCCAGCTGCAGCATTGAGCCCTGCTAGACCCAGGGAGTTGACGCTCAGCGGGTTTCAGTCTAGCCAAAGGAAGCAGTTGGAACAACTGTGCAGAACCAAGGTCCATCTGTAAGGAGGAGCGGTTGAATCTCACACGATGAGTGAGGATTCCTGTTGCTCTTGGCCGCCCTGCTCGTGTTGGTGGGAGCTGGGCTGAAAGAACGAAGCAGGACAGGGTCATAACAGTAATAACAGTCTGCTTTATTTCTTCAGTGGCCTTCATCCTCCATTGATTTAGCATTTTTAAGTAGCTGATCCGCAGAGCTCTCCTTCGCTGAGGCTCTCAAGGGCCTTGCAGGTGTTAATTCTCTAGCTGATCCAATTTCCCCATGCAAGGGGTCAATATTGACTTTCTTCGTAGATGGAGAAACACTGAACCACAGACGGTAACGTGGCTTTCCCAAGCTTGCTCAGGAGCTCAGCGGCAGACCAAAACTTAAATCAAGGCTTATATCACTTCTCACCCTCCTGTTCCTTTAGGGAACACAGAAACTGTATCACAAATCTTGTCTGCGTACTCCTTGCCAAATGTGTTTCCCAAGGAGCATTCCCTACTGTCCTGCGTGGCAACTATAGCATCTGTCTTCAATGCTTACACTAAAAAAAACACCTGCGTTGATTTGTTGGCCTTGGGAAATGACTGCTAACGTTTCAACCGCTCTACAGCTCACAGAGTCACCCTTCTCCTCCTGGTTTCCCTTCTCGTTCTTTACTCTTCTCCTTTCATCAGCCTGCTGTTCCGTGCTGCCATTGAGCACGATTAGAGCTGTGTTTTATTGCCCAAGGTAAGGGTTTTGTCTTTTCCGAATGCAAACAACTGTCAAAATCAGATCTTCTGTGATGATGCAGTGCACCTGAATAATTATGTAACGACGTTTTGATCAGCCTTGCTCTTCTGCATGCAGCCTCTCCTGCTGGGCTGCAGTGCGCTGATAGTCCCTGCCAGTCTGGTCCTGGGTAAAAGACTCCTGCAGCTGTAGGGACTCGTGGAGAGGGAAGACTCTGCTCCTGCCCAACCTCCTTCCAAGGCAGTGCTGGCATCTCCGGAATGCTCCAGGTGGGAGTTATCAGTAACCCCGAGCAGGGGCTGCCCTCTGAGTGTGGGCTGAGGACTGCCTGGTGCCGGAGAGCAGCTCTGCCTCCTCGACATCAAACTGAAATGTGAGGTTCTCTTTCAAACTCCAGCAGGGCCAGTGCAGCCTTTCATCCCCCGGACCCGTGGATAGAGTTCTTGTGTGGTTTCCCTTATGGGTCTTCCACGTGAACCCCCAAGTATTTCAAGGTTGCTGATTGAAAACCTCCCCCTGCACAGACCTTTATGCAGCTTCCCCTGCAGCACCTGCTCTGAAAGAACCGTGCGCCGGGGAGAGAGGGAGGCCTGATATGGTTCCTCTTTTAAGTCCTAATTCCTTGAACTGCAGAGAGCACAAAATACAAAGAACCGGATCACGAGCTGTGGGGAGCGCAGGGGCCCAGCCCGCCGGACGCTGCTCTCGGTTAGTGCGGTGGAAATGGCAGGGTTGGACCCTCCTTTACCCACACATCAGCTTTGCCAGCTCCAGTCACCCAGTCCTTTCTTCTTCACTGGGTTTCTTTAAATAACTGGCATATTCTGCAGCACGAGGTGTGAAGATAGGTACATTTTGGGCCATTTGCTCTTTCTTCTCTGAGCGCACATCTAATGGGCTGTTGCTGCTGTTAACATCATTGTAAAACTTTCCTTTTCTGGCTGTTTTCTTAACCCCCACGAGCTGGGCGGTCTGGTTCTGCCCAGCAGCAAGCAGGGAGGGCTGCAGCCTCAGGCCTCACCTCTCCTCTGCAGGGTGCAGCCGCAAACTTTTAATTAAAAAAGAAGTTGTAATTCTAAAATAAGGGTATAGAGGCCACCCTTTGCAGTGCAGCTTCAGGGAGTTAGCCCAGAGAGCAGCAGGCTGCCTGCTGGTTAGCGGAGCAGAAAGGAGCTGGGCCCCCAGGTTCCTTGCAAAATGAGTGTATGGATTTATATAAATACACATGCTTTTTGCAGCTTGACAGACCGTGCGGGTTAGCAGAGCAGAACTAGGCAGTAAATATATTGGGCCTGGCCCTAACCTCCCGCCTCACACATCAAGTCGGGGCCAGGGTGGTAGTGGAGCTGCTCCTGGGTGAGCAGCACAGGGGCCGCAGGAGGACCTGGCTGTGACATGTCCAGGGTGTGAATGACACTGTGTGAATGACACCGTGGATGGCACGTTAAGCTCCAAGCTGGAAGCTTCTTGCTGTGCTCACATAGCACCAAGCCTGAATTAACAAGTCTGGACCTAGAGACCCGCTGTGGCCCTCTCCATCACCTCCAAGAGGATGTCATCTCTCCGTCCCTCTTTTTGCTGCTCAAGCTGTTTAAAACCATTTCTCTTCAGTTTGCAAGTTCCCTTAGACCTGTAAAATACTGAGTGCAGGAGAACTGTCTTCTTGATTAATGAATCGGATGCTGCTGTCACACAAATAAATCATCTTCGCCCCTGCCCAGATGCACACTGTGAAGAGCCAGCTGCTCCGTGGGTCCGGGCCAGGCCGTGCTGTAGGAACAAGCGGATGGATTTGCCCACCGGTGGGATCTGGTCAGGAGCTGGATTTTCTCTGCATGGGTGCAAACAGCTGGCGTAGCCCAAATACTCTCGTTTGGACATAAGCTGAAGTTTATTCGTGCACCTGGCTATCAACATCCATGTGAAAAGCCCTGCTAGTCGTCTTTCAGCTCTGAAGCATTTAACGAGTGTATTGTAATGGAATTAACTTGAAAAGGTTAGAGGTAGTTTTGACATACCTGAATAGTTCAAGGCAAGTTAGGGGAAGCCTTTAGGTTTGGATCCACCTGTATGCACAACTGCTGTGTTTTTATCCAGGCCAGCTCTTAAATCGCTGTGTGCAGCGCTGAGAAAATTCTTCCATGTTATTCTGCTCGTTCCAGCTCTGGGAGGCAGCAGCTCAGCCCGTTGCAATGCAAAGGGGCTGGTTCTGAGCTCTGCTTTTAGTTCTTGAGCAACCAGCTCTGAGGACGGCGCGTGGGCATGGACTGAGGAACTAGGTGGGCTGAGGAGTTAGCAGGAATTTCAGCCTCAGCTGAAGGATGGAAGGGCAGATGGGAGAGCAAGAGAGGATCTTGCAGAGTTACTGTTTTGGGGGATATTGTTTCATTAGATCTGTTTTTCTGTTTACCTGCAGTGCCCTGTGGAGGGAACGTCACCACCCAGAATGGTACCGTGTACTCCCCGGGCTTCCCCAACCAGTATCCCAACTCGCAGGACTGCACGTGGCTCCTTACGGTGCCCGTGGGCTACGGGATCCATCTCAACTTCACTCTGCTGCAGACGGAGCCCTACAACGACTTCATCACTATCTGGTGGGTACCGCAAAGAGGCGAGGACTGAGCAGGGTTGGATTTTGGCTGCCAGGGCTGCATTTCAGTCAAACGGTTTGGTCGGGGCCGGGGGATGAGTTGCCCTCTCGCCCCAGCTCTCCTGCTGCTCCTCGTGCTGCAGCCCCTGCCTTGCAAACGCTGCTGAAGGGAGAAGGCAGCATCTCCTGGGAAGCCTGAGGGGCTTTACACAGGAGACTTCATGAATGGTAAGCGGGGTCTTTATCTCAAGCTAAATTTAGTTGAAATGAATCTTTTTCGGGCTTGCATAATAGGAATTGCTTTTCGCTTCCAATTTCTCCAGCATTTTCTGGGGCTTATTTTTTTTCCCTTTTGCAAAATCCCTGTACGTATAGACCTCTCTTTGAAGAGAGGTTATATAAAGAAAAAAAATGTTGGTAAATCTTTTACATTTGTCAGTGTCCTCCTCTGGCTTTTCCTTTGCAATCACAGATATGTAACCAATAAATAACCATACAGTGGAGGCTGACATTGCAGAATGCAAAGGCAGCGTTTGTGCTGCATTAGCCATGGGACGTTGCTGTCACCCTCAGCTGCCTTTCTAAATAGCAGAGCAGAACAGAAAGGAGTTTGTATACAGAGTATTAATACTCTTTTCCGGTGTTTCTGACCTGTGATTTTAGGGATGGTCCGCAGCAAACGGCCCCACAGCTTGGTGTGTTCACTGGCAACTCTGCTAAGAAGTCAGCCCAAAGCTCCTCCAACCAGGTGCTGATGAAGTTCCACAGCGACGCAGCCAACGGAGGGATTTTTGCCATTTATTTCTATGGTCTGTATTGCTTACGTGGTCTTTATACCTTCCTTCTGTATGGGGAGGGGGCATGGAATGGTTGTGGGCGTAAGAAGGTGTTAAAAATGAAGTTGGGATTTAATCGGAAGCCTCTCCCAAAGGGCTGGTTTTCACCAGTTCGTGGTTGGAGGTTTCCTGCACCACTGAGTGTTGGCAAGTGGTCCTCCAGTCTGTGCAGATGTGCAAATCCATCCGTAATGTTGTGCCAATTCAACCACAGGTCAAATACCTGCAAGCTAATGGTCATGACCATGTTACTCAGGGTGGTGCCTGCAAATACTGTCTTGTCCATGGCCAGTTCTGTTGCAGAGAGCTCTTCTAAACAGGTGGGGAGGTCTTGCTGTCCCCTTTTAAATGGCATCCACGTTCCAGCTGAGAGGTGACTTCCTTCTCTACAGAGCAAACTGAGTCTTTCAACCAAATTATTTGGGGATTCTTTGGTGCGAGTGTAGCTCATGCTAGAAAAATCTTAGGTATTACAGAGAGATTGCTAAACAAGGGTCCAACTTCCACCGCTAAACAAGGGTCCAATTTTAAATTGGATTAGCTAACAAGTTCCTATGGCAGGAGAGGGATTTTGGAAAGTGTAAATGGACCTTCTCTTGCTTCAGTAATTTGCTTGCAACAACTTCAGCAAAGTCTACCGGCAATTACAGGAAGAATTTGTGCAGAATATCTCCACTTCTCTTCATTTGCAAAAGGCAACTATTGTACAGATAGGCTAAATTTAAAGAATGTTTGCGAGGTTTCCGAGGGAATTGGTTTACTGCTGCAAAACACCGCAAGATTTATATTGCCAGACAACGGTGCATATATATAAAGGTTATGCAAAAAAATTATGGTTTAGGCAATTTGGCTGGGAAACGAGCAGTCCGTAAACACTGCTGCGGTTCAGCGAGCGCTTCCCGTTGTAGTGGGAATTGGCTGCGCTTGGAGCCCGGCAGCACCCGCCGCTGCTCCCGCTCGGGCTCTGCAGCAGGAGCCCTTGGCTGGAGCTGCGTTTCCCGGTCCAGAGCTCCCTGCATGCAGGGACCCAGTGGGACCCAGAGCTCCGTACGGAGCCTCCTCGGCTCTTTCCCACCTCTTCCTTCTGTGCTACGGTACCTCCCACCGCAGGAAAGCAGCAGGAAGAGGCCTGGGAATGTCACCCATCACCCAGGGATCAGCCAGGGCCGTCAGCAAAATCTTCCATTTGACTCCTTGGGCTGTGACTGCAGGAAAGGGAATTTCCTCTGGATCTATAGCCATGTATATTGTCATTTTTGTACCTGCATATTGACAGATCTAGGACGTAGGAGCCATCCTTCTTTAGCCTTAAATTGTCTTTTCCCATCCAGCGACAGTCCTCACCTTTGCAAGGGAACATTTCCCTTTTAAACACCTGCAAAGAAGCAGGTCTTTAGCATGGAGGAAGGGAAACAAAAGAGCGATTCAGAAAGCTTAAGGGCTCAGTAGCATCCCTGGAAAAGTGATGATGCGGCACCTGTTATTAAATGGGTTAGCTCAGGTGTGAGCGATGGGAAAGGGCTTTTTGGGAAAGGGCTTTTAAGACAGGGTAACTCGGGGGTCCCTGTGTGGCTTCAGGGACGGCGCTGGTTCACCCTGCTGAGATGTGGTCTTTCCAAGACAAGTTTTAAAATGTGGGGCTAAAGCTCCGTATGCCACTTCATTCTGTGGGATTATTATTGTTTTTCTGGTAGCTATTCACGGTATTAATCTTTGCACAGCTGCATCCTCCCGAGAGTGAGGTGAGCAGGGCAGCGGCCACACTTTGCCCCCTGCCCTGCCGTGTCCCACCCGCAGCTCCCGCTTCATTCCCAGGGAAGAGCCGCTCCAGCAGCTCCATCCTGGACCAGCAGCGCAGGGGAAGGCGCTCGCTGTTCCCCTGCCCACCGTTGGCTCCACCGTGAGCTTAAATAAAGTGTTTGACATCCTTGAGTGAGCAGGAATTAATATTCAGTGGCAGATAGAGCTCCAGTATCTTAAATTAAAGGGCTGATATAAATTTCAGAGGAAGTAATACTTGTCCAGGGTCAGGCACGGGGGGAGCAAAGAGGCTGAGCAAATAGCAGAAAATGTTTCATTAATATTCATTTAGTTCCAAGTACAGTTTTTTTTTTCAATTTACCCATGTGCACCGCCCTGGTGTGTTTATTTTCATAAGCATCGAGGTTCTCGAGCCTGGCGCACCCATGTACTTGTAAGCACTACATTCTTTTGTTCAGTGTTTGCTAATATTTAATTTTTGATGGTAAGATTTGCTAATTGCAGTGTATTTGGTTGGATGCATGAGTCAGAAGGAATTATTTCTGCTCTTCAGCTGGATGTTTTCTTCCTATTTAGCTCTGTGGTACCACTGAAAAACATCAAATTGGAGAAAGAATTCCAAATTTGGGCTGTTTTCCGTTACACGAGGCACTGACACGGAGGTTGCATAGGTTACCTTGCGAATTGCAAGCTCCGTACAGAATTTGCAATTCAAACCATTTGCACTCCTGGAATTATTTGCAGCCGAAATTAATGAATAATTCCAAGTTAAAAATAAATGGGTGAGTTTAGCAATCTTTGTTCAAGGGCAGACGGGAAAGATGAAGTTCTCGGAATAATTACTGTGATTTTCTTAGCTCTAGAGCAGTCGGAGACTTTCCCTCCTTGGTGATTGACCCGGGTCCATGGAGGTCACCACGACCTTCCCTCCTACTGTCCCAGAAGGAGCAGGTCGTGTTGCCTCGTGTCAGTGTTGGTGCAGACAGACCGACCCTGTCTGAGCTCCTCAATCTGTGCCCCGTGATGCAAATCTCTGCTTCCTGCCGGGAACAGGAGCCTGGAGAGCTGCATTTGCACAGGAATAGTTGGAACCAGCTTTGTGGGGCAGGGGGAAAGGGGCAGGTTGTGGTTTTGCCGGTTCCTCCTCCCTCTTGGAGAGGGATCTCCACCATCCGATGTGCTTGGTGCGGAGGTGGCCGTGACTGTCCCTCCCCGCTGTGACACTCGCTCTTCCCTTC
>JAWLRI010000564.1:3561156-3597466 GCA_034781795.1 Crypturellus tataupa | reverse complement strand
ATCTCCACCATCCGATGTGCTTGGTGCGGAGGTGGCCGTGACTGTCCCTCCCCGCTGTGACACTCGCTCTTCCCTTCGTCCCTGCAGCCTACCAGCTCTTCAGATGCCAACCACCCACCATCGTGCCCAACGCCGAGATCATCACGGAGAACGAAGAGTTTAACATAGGTAGATTTGTGCCGCCCTCCCGTCCCCGTCCCCACCGCAGGGCCGGCCGCCCAAGGACACGGCTGTCCAGGAGTCCTGCAGCAGCAGCATTTAATGCTGTCCGGGGTGTGGGACCCTGCTGAGCATCAAACTGGTGCACCAAAGCCTTCCTGTGCCTTCCTGCAAAGTGCAGACCGCACTGGTCTGCCTGTCCCTGCACAACGTCTCTTTGTTAGTGCAGATGAAGTGGTTTCTCTTGTGAGAACCTGTTCAGGAACGTCCACAGATCTTTTCCCCAATAACATTTTTTTTGGCCTTCACGTGTTTCAGGTGTTTTGGATACGCAGCGTGTGAAGGCTTAGAAGCTGCTATTCTTCTTTTTGAGAACCTTTCATCTATATTAATGGTGCTTTTTGTATTTTTGCTGCTGTTCACGGTTGCATCCACATTCTAAGCGTCTCTCCAACCAGTGAAGCACAATCTGTGTCGTTTATATGGTGTTAAAACCAACACAATCGTGGCCTGTTTCATAAACCACAGCAGCTTTCCTGGGGTTGTAGTGGGTAAGGAACCAGGTGCGACAGTCCCGGCACTGGTGGCACCCTGTGCCCGAGGACGTTGCTGTGCCCGGGGGGCAGCAGATGCGGGTGGGATGGCCGGGAAGTGTGAGCTTGAACATCTGTTAGGTCCTCCAGGAAAACTCCTCCATAGAAAAGTGCTAAGTGGAATATAAATAGACCCGAAGCAATGCAGCAGTGAGGAGGAGGCTGTTTTTACCTGCTGGCGATTTCGTTTCATAGAACAGCTGAATTGGGCAGCTGTTGTGCCGGGCTCGTGTCTTTGTAAAACCAGTCAAGGAAGGACTTGCTGCCCCAGAGCTCAGTGACAGAGACAGGGTCTTTGCCCCTTCCACTGACTTCTCTTCCTGGGACACATTTCAGCCTAACGAGACCTTTTGTTTCTCCCTGCAGGGGATGTGGTGAGGTACAGGTGCCTCCCTGGCTTTACCTTGGTTGGAAATGAAATGCTGACCTGCAAGCTGGGCACTCACCTGCAGTTCGAAGGTCCTCCACCCACCTGCGAAGGTAACGAACACTCCAGGGGCTCAGCATTCCCCCAAAGACCTTGTCCAGGGGCTCCCCAAAGCCATGGATGGTGTTGGGGAGAAAGCAACCAGCTGGATGGCAGCTGGGAGGAGATGGCCTTGTAAATATGTAGTCTTTGGAGTGACTTTGAGGACTTCTGGGGTCCCAGTAATGCAGGGAGAACTTTGTGGGGAGGTTGCTCTGAGCAACCTAAGTTCAGACGGCACCTTCAGACCTTGCAGAATGAGCACCCCTTTTCAACGGGTCTGGGGAGGACAGAGGAGGAGCAGGGTTGGGATCCGGGGCAGATCCCTGCCTCCTGCTGCGGCAGCCAGAGCTCGAGGTGGAAGGATGGGGTCCCCACGGGGAGCTCCGAGGGCTCTCCACGTTGTCCAGGAGGATTTGCATCGTTTCAGGTAATCCCAAATTAAGCCCAGAGGCCTCAGCTCGGGAAAGCATTTTACACTCATTCTTTCCTGGGCTGGGGCTGACTGAAACTT
Source organism: Crypturellus tataupa (assembly GCA_034781795.1). Taxonomy (NCBI): domain Eukaryota; kingdom Metazoa; phylum Chordata; class Aves; order Tinamiformes; family Tinamidae; genus Crypturellus; species Crypturellus tataupa. The sequence goes on along the minus strand of JAWLRI010000564.1, from coordinate 3,595,734 downwards.
GCTGGGCAGAGCTCGGACGGGCTGGATGCTGGATGAGGCCAGTGAGCCCCATCCAGCGGCCTTCCTGGCAGCGGGAATTCTTCTCCCTGACAGTTGGGCTCAGGCAACCAAAGCAGGAGGAGGGAGCTGGTGCAGAGGGGCCACCCCGCCAGGAGCAGCGTCTCTGTTAGAGCTGCAGAATGTGTTTGAAGGGAGAAAAACGAGTGCCCCGAGCGGGCTGCATTGTCCACCTGGCTGCTGCTCCGGAGGGATCCCAGAGACGCTTCCATACTACCATGTTATCCTATTTATCCTCTGGATTCCCACTGGTCCTTCTGCTCACTCCAGCTGTGATTATTTCATCGTCTTTATTCCCTCCTATCTGACCATTTTTACCATATAATGGGATCTTTTTCTATAGCTTTAGTCTTTTTGCAATAGCATGAACCGAAGGAGAGGAAGGGAGGTCATTCAATTATTTACTGATGGTTGTTAGCCCGGGGGTAAAGGGACTGCTTAAATTACATCTGGCCACCAATTTCTAGAGGTCAAACAATCACTGATGGCATTAAGGATTGGGAAAGAGTTCTTTCTGGATAGTTCTGGCTGTTTTCTATTAATACAAGTATAGCATTTGCACTGGTTTTAGAGATAATCATGGATAAATACCCATCCCTTCCTTTTAAGCTTTTTGCTCACTTTCAGTGCTAGCCTCTCTTTCTGGGATGTTGTCTCTGGCCTTTTCTTCAGTGTTTTTGGCTGGGTTGAGTATTTCCAGAAGCTGAGTAGGATCTGGTGATTAGATCAAGGAATTGAAGCTTTTGGTTCCTAGTTATCAACCACACGAGTGACTTGGGAGGAACTGGTAGTCCCATGCCTTGTTTTACCCACAGATAATAAAGTTTCTAGGGCTTTCAGAGCTTGCTTAAGAACTTGAGCATAGTTACTTGGCTGCAGTGCCCTTGATTCTGAAAGCCACAGGAGCATAAAACTGAAATGATGCAGAGATGGTTGAACCAAACTGTTCATATTGTTGCTTTTTCCCCCTCCTTTGAGTTTGACAACTCCTCGTGTTTGTGGAAATGCAAAGTGCTTCCTTGGGAGCCTGCGTCAGGGTGAGGGATTCTCTGTGGAACCCCAAGGCTCTAGTTGTCCAATGAAGTAAGCGGAGTTGTAGGGAGTTGTGCTCTACCTTGACCTTGCTGGTTGAGATGGACCTTCTTGGCCATGGTGCCTTGCACTTTCTTCCTTTCTCATTTCTTTTCCTTCATTTTCTGTTGTTTTTCCTTCACGTTCCCCCCAGTGCACTGCCCCATGAACCAGGTGATGACGGACTCCACCGGTGTGATCCTCAGCCAGAGCTTCCTGGGCAGTTACCCCCATTTCCAGACCTGCTCGTGGGTGGTGAAGGTAGAGCCCGGCTATAACATCTCCCTCACCATCGAGTACTTTCTGAGCGAGAAACAGTACGACGAGTTTGAAATCTTTGACGGTAAGAGAACTGCCGCGTTGTTTTATTTAACAACTGAGGGGAAAAGGAGGAAACAGCAGCGTTGTTGGTTGTTATGTCTGAGTTCCCAGACCACGAGGGGAAGAGCTTTCCACCAATACACCTATAATTTGAGAGAAAGAAGAAAGCTCCTCCTGAGACTCATTGATTTTCTGAATGATGTGATTTTTTGGATGACTCAAAGTATTTTTGCAGAGGGAAGGAGGTAGCGAGCTGCTGGCAGGCAGATGTTGCTGGGAAGGGATGAGTTGATGAGCTGGAGCTCCCATCCTTGAGGTCCACCTAAATCAGGTTCTCTAGGCCCTTGAGTTCTCATGCACTAGGATATCTGTTATTCACAGTGATTTGTAACCAAATGCAGAATGCAGATGATTTACTGCTGCTCCTGAGGTTGCACATTGTGCTCTGGTCTTGAAGGCATTCTGCATGGAGCAAAGTCCTGGCCTGACTGCGGTCAACAGGACTTGGTTTGCAGAGGGTTTCATGGGACCACGTGTCTGCACGAAGACTCCTCTTCGCAGAGAGAAACTGGAGCATGAAGTGTCATTCTAGGGCTCCATACAGTGGAAACCCATAGACTGCAGTTCCAAAATAGGCCCGTTCTTCCTGCTAAAACACATTCTGGCACAAAAAGCCCCAAGAGTGGCTGTTGCTCTGTTATTCCTGCGTTTCACTTGTTCCATCCTTTCCTTAGGTCCTTCTGGCCAGAGTCCGCTGCTGCTGTCGCTGAGTGGGAACTACTCTGCTCCTCTGACTGTCACCAGCAGTGGGAACAGGGTGTATCTGCGCTGGTCTTCTGACCATGCGTACAACAGAAAAGGCTTCAAAATCCGCTACTCTGGTGAGTACAGAGCAGAGACCAGCTGCTTTGCCAAGATCCTGGCGATATTTTCAGCTGAGAATTGCTGTGAAATGGCTATGGAGGGGCACAGGCCACCTGTGTCATGAGCAAGGTCCATGCAAGTGCCCCAAGTTGGCCTAATTTTGAGGTCTCTGCAACAACTGCCGAGGCTCGGGAAACAGGTTCATTTCCAGCAGAAAACTTGGAAGCTTTGGGTTGATTTCCTTGGCCAGGATCAGGAATCAGAACTGGAATATCTTTAGCCCCAGGCAGTCGGGCTCTGGATGAATGAAACCCTTTGCTGTGATGCCTGCACGGCTAAGGGAGACCTGCTCGAAGCCTGAGAGCTACATAGGTTTTTGGAAGCCATTGCCTTATGACTGAAGTATTGATTAGTCAGTTTATTCCCCCTTCAGGTCTTCACAAAGTGCTCTGCGGGCTGTAATTCACAGGGAAGATTGCTCTGTTACTAAATTATTGTGTCCTTGCAGTGATGAGACCCAACGGAGATGTTCAGTGATTAATGTTGTGAAACGTAAAAATTTGTGGAAGAAGCTGCTGGGTGCACGAGCCGGAGCTCGTTGTGCTGCCAGCCTTGTGGAGAGCTGCCTAAAACACACTGCTCCCAGCAGCGTGACCCTCTGCGTCCTAATGAAGTCGTAGCTGCTTATTCAGCAAAAGTGAATTACTGGGTTCTGAATGTTTGCTAAGAATTCTTTAAAATGAATTAGGATTTTTAATAGAACTTGGCAAATCCTCAAGCGAGGGAAATTATAAAGTTGGGTAGAGAACTTGCTTGCAAATCATAAATAAGTAATGACATTATTCAGTAAATGAATTAAGGAATATTTAATTGCCTGAAATTACTCTTTATTTCTAAAGCTGAGTGAGACTCGGATGATAGTCCTGCCTTCTTTCCCCCTTTGTATTTACCCATTGCAAGTTCTCAGTTGCCTGTACAGCCTTAGGTTATGGAAAACACCGTGTAATTCCTGACTCGAATGCAAACTCAGCTTGTTACAGCCCATCCAACCCCTTGGACGGGTGATGTTAGTCACTTCTTTTCCTCCGTCCGTCTCCGCAGCTCCTTACTGCAGCCTCCCGCAGCCCCCGGCGCACGGGCTCATTCTCGGCCACACTGGCCTGCAGCCCGGCAGCACCATCCGGTTCGGCTGCGACACCGGCTACCGGCTCGTTGGCCACAGCGCCGCCACCTGCTCCCAGCACCCGCAGGGCTATTTCCAGTGGAACGAGGCGATCCCGCTGTGCCAAGGTGAGCAGGACGCGAACGCATCCATAATCCCAGTGCTGGGAGCGGAAGGAGCAAGGGGTCCATCCTGGGTAGAGGAGGGAGCATCCGTTTAGGCAGGGGCTTCCCTGGCAGAGCCCCGGACACGGATCTCGATGAGGCCCAACAGGAGCTGGTGTCCAAGGGGATCCGGTTAAGGCTGTGAGCAATGCGGATCCTCCTGGCTTTGGGAAGGGCTTTCCAGAAGTGTCCTTGGGTCTGCGTGACTTGGTGAGGGATCAGAAATCTCTTGGGATTCAGAGGGTGCCCAGGTTCTGTGGGTTTGGTTTAGGATCTGAACATGTCGTCGTTCTTCACACATCTCCTCCTAATTAGCCGTAATTGCTGTGACATTTTATACTTAGCACATGGCTCTTTGCAGGCATGGGAGGGAGGAGAGGACAGGGCAGCCTGCCCCAAGACAGGGCTTTGCTTTTGGGGTATTTTATCTCGCTATATTCACTGATTGCATTTCTTTTCTACCTGAATCCAACAATTAACTGTTTCTTTGTGTTGATAAAATGCCCATCTTTATTCTGATAAGGACTTCCAGTGCCACTGCCCATTCTTCCATGGTCCAAGGGGATCGAGCACTGGGGATTAACGTTGCCTCAACTTCGCTGGGAAGCAGCCAGAGAACAGAGCGTTGGCAAAATCTTCCTGCCCTCTCTGCATTGCCCTGCCCGAGCTTTAAGGAAAAGGAGGGCTATTAATGCAGGAGTTACCAAGGAGCCTGGCTGCCCGCGCTGCCAGGGAAGGGCTGGCCAGGGGCATCTGAAGGTGGAATGTCCCCCCGCGGCCTTGGGAGCGTCTCCTGCTCTCCGCATCCCGGTGTTTGCAGCGGGAATCTCGCTGCTTGCCCTGAAGTGCTGGCAGGGAGCAGCGCGGCATCCGCAGTGGAGCAGCTCCCTCGCCTGGCCTCGCCGAGGCGGCAGCCCATGCCCACCGCGGACACGGAAAATCCAGCACTTCTCTCCGTTCCTGCACTGCTCTCCAAGCCAACTGGCAGCCTTGTGCTTTGGGCCGCGCTCCATTGCTCGTCCTTTCCCGTGGCCAGGACCACATGGCAGAGATTTGGGAATTTGACCCACAGCATGAGCTCAAGCACTCGCACAAGCAGTGGTGTTAGGAGGAGAGGAGCCAGGGTCCCCATAAACCCACGGTTCCCTTAGCAAATGCCATTCCCATAGCTCCCCTTTTCCAGCCCATAACCAGCCTTGTGGTTCCCAATCCCTTTCCAATAATCTCTACTAGGTGCTCAGTCCTAGCTGACATTTATGGGAACTGCAGCAACTGCTCAGCAGGGAGCAATCCTGCCTTGGCACAACGGGGAGAGCACGAGATGCTCTAACGGGCCTTTTCTGTCGCCGCTGCCTATTTTTAAGCTGCTTTGTTTGTGCAATCCCAGCTGCAGATTTGCTTTGTGCAGCCCGTCTCTTTTCCTAGCAAACTTCCTTCCTGCGGACAGAGCTCCCAGAACCCCCATAACCGCAGCCCATATCCCCGGATCGGACTCTCCTGTCCTGGCCAGATGTTCTGCTTTCCCCTGAAACGGCTTCTTCCTTCCATGGTTTCCTTCCTTCCATCCTTCCTTCCTTCCTTCCACTTCCCCTGGAGTGTCTCGCCCACAGGTGGAACCTCAGAAATGCTCTTTGGAGCAGATGACAAGGTTTTTTTATATATTTTTATTTATTTATTTTTTCTAACTGGAGCCCCTGCGGTGCTGCAGGCAGCGCTCCCACTTAGCTCTGATTCCTCTTCGTGCTTCAGCCTGACCATCTGCAGGTGAAGAGGATAATATTTTTATTAGCATTTTGGGTGGTTTCACGAACTTTTTAGTTAACTGCATCTGGCCTGGATGATCGGGATTATTGCTTCCTAACTGGATTACTGCTCTCGTCTGTGTCAGGGCAGGGCTTATGCAATGGAAGGGCTCCAAATGACCAACAGAAGCACTCGGCAGGGCACAGCGGGGCTTGCTGGCATTAAGTGAACACAGCGAGTTGCACCTAAACCCCAGAGACTCGGAGCAAAAGCTGGGCCTGGTCTGTGTTCACACGAGGGGTCCCAGCCCGTCGGGGTCTTTGCCTCGTGCACACGGAGCTGGGTGACTTCCCACTTTCTCCCATGGCCTTGGAGCAGCAGAGCTTCCTCGCCAGCAGCCTGCACCCGCAGGCCGTGTCCGTATGCTCCATCCCTGCTTCCCTCTCCGTCTCCCGGGAGCAGGAGAGAACCTAACAGAGAGGAGAAGGCTTCATCAGGGGGCAGGGGAAGGGATCAGCGTTCTTACCCAGCTCCTTCATTGCACTGAACATCACAAAGCAGCAGCAGGATTGCAGGATGCCAGGGGAAGGCTAGGACGGCCCTTTGCCTCCGAATGGCATTGGTATTCCGCGTGCTTGTTCGTCTAGACACCCAGCCTCGTGGAGAGATCCGCCAGGCTCCTCGGCTCGGGGAGATGACACACGTGTGATTATCATTTCAAGCGGGGATGTGCCCGATGGTGCTAATAGGAGCCTGCGGAATTACTCACACCTATTAGCGCCCGCCGCCTCTGCAAGGGGCTGCAGAGCCGCTCCGGGCTCAAGATGACTTGCGTAGCAGCAAGGGGATGAAAACACCTTGGACCTTCAGTGCAGGAGGCTCCGCTGGTTGTGCCAAGGCTGTTGGCTCCGTTCAGCACTCGCTGGGGTCCCTGGCACCAGAATCATCCCAAGGTTGCTCCTTCCCTCACCCCAGCTCATGTGCGGAAGGAGTAATCGGCAGGAGACCTCCAGCTCATGCATTGGATATACAGGGGCAGCTATTCCACCAAGGAATTAATTTCCCCCAAGGTATTTTAAAAACGCAGATAATCATTTGGATTCAGTGTTGGCCATGAGATCAGTGGTTGCCAATGGGTTCTGTTTATCTCTGTGCTCATCCCTATCCTGCCAGGCTGGCAGCCGTGCCGGCATCCACGGAGATGGGCTTCCCCTGGAGGCAAAACTCCAGCATGGGAACCCAGGTGTTATTTTGGGAGGCAAATCCGGGTTTGGTTTCCTGGCTCTTGGGAATACTAATAGGAATAAAACACGTGCTTGAGTGTCAGGTCCAGCAATGCCCTACCCGGTGGTAAGGAAGGGCTGGCAGGACTCGCAGCGTTCCCGTGGTCTGTCCGGATCTGCCTTCCCGTGGTCTGTCCGGATCTGCCTTCACCTCTCGGAGCTCCCGTTGGGCTCCGCGGGGCCCGGCTGTGCCCGCCTGGCCGTGCCGCTCCGGCCGGTGGCTCTGGCCAGTTCCACGGTGCTGCCGTCCCGAGCAGCCGCCTGGCACCTGGCCCGTTTATCAATTTTCCCCCTGAATCTCCCCTCTTACCTGCTCATCCCCAATGCTAAATTTAGCCTTCCTTCTGCCACAACATAATTACACAGTTTGCTGCCTAATGTAATGCCGGAGTGCTGCCGGGGAGTGTTTTGAGATCGTTGCTGCTGCGGGATGTAAATACAAAGCATTATTGCTGTTTCTTTATCTCGCTGTGAAAACTTGTGAATACTGAGCTGATGCATTTTGTATTGTAGATATTTAGAAAATATGAGCCAGCACCTCTTCAGTAGGAGTTGGTATTCACTGCTGGCTTTGCTCTTGCCGTGCTGATGGATAGGAGCTGCAAATCTGATCCTGGCTGTGAAAGAGAGGATTCATTGCAGCACGTGGGGCTCAGTGGGGGGCTGGAGCTTTTCTAATAGCAGAGCTTGGGATCTGGGGTTTTGACTTACACAGATCTATGATAAGATTGGAAGCTGATCCTGATGTTCTCGGCTGTGGTTTTTTTCTGTCCTTTCTTCCCAGCTGTCTCGTGTGGGGTGCCCCGAGCGCCCAAGAACGGCGTCGTCTTCGGCAAGGAGTACACGGTGGGCACCCAGGCCGCGTACCGCTGCGACCAGGGCTTCCACCTGCAGCCGGGCCAGGAGCCCACGGCCGAGTGTCTGCCCACGGGGCGCTGGAGCAACGGCAACGAGCCCCCGCTCTGCGTCGGTGAGCGCCCACAGCCGTGCGGGCATCCCGACGGGAACGGCTCCCTGCTCCAGGGCAGGCAGCTCGGCCTCGCGGGTGGAACATCCAGGGCACCGGGTTTCAAATCCTGCCTCAGTGCCCTGGTTTCCCTCTTGTGAAATGGGGATGCTAACGCAGCTCCCCTTGTCCAGAAGCCCTTACACTTGCTAAAACATCCAGCACCCTCTGGTCATGTCTCCTGTTGACTCCCATGTGTCTTTTTCCTTCTCCCTGACGCGCCGCGTTTGCTTTCCAGCTGTCACCTGCCCCGACATCAGCAGCATCGCGGTGGAGCACGGCCGCTGGCGGCTCACCTACGAGATCCAGTACCACTACAACGCGCAGCTCATGCTCATCTGCGACCCTGGCTACTACTACACGGGCCAGCGGGTCATCAGGTGCCAAGCGAGCGGCAAGTGGAGCATCGGCGAGCCCATGCCGACCTGCAAAAGTAAGAGCAGAGCGTCCGGAGCGAGCGGGCGGCCCGGGCGCTGCGTTTCTGCTCTGCGTTCGATGCTCGTGCGAGCGCTCTTCCTGCGGGCTAAAGCGCTGCAGCCCTGGCCATGCTTGCAGCATCCGAGCTGTGCTGGTAGGAAAGAGTTTGGATGGAGGGAGAGGTCGTGTGTTGATCTGGTTCTCGGTTTAATCTAAGCAGTTTTGCAAGAGCTCAAGCACATTCGCTCGTCTGTTGCTGTCAGGTCCCAGCAGTTTAGCTGTCGCTGGTGCCAGCTGCTCTGGAGTTTGCTTTGAAGAAATAAAAAATTCCCGTTTAAAACCTAACCTCTTCCAATTCCATTCAGATGCCAAGTTTACGAGGGTGACGATGTCACCTGTAAATCCAGAGCGCTCTTGGCACACGAGCCGCTCTGACGGGACCGCTGTGCTTTGGATCTTCCCTTTTTGTCAAACACGGGGAGGTTTCTCAATGCAGAGAGAGAGGGAAAAATTCCTCCTTCGGAATGGCAGCTCTCCCTTCCCTCCTGGCTCCCCTTGTTTCTGGAGATGCAACTGCTGACTTCGGTGACAGATGTAGTTTTACCCCGCCAGCTCTGCAGCCAGTTCTGGGAGCATGAGCCTGACCCCATTTTATTTCTTCAGCGTTATTGCCTCCTAAATTCCAATGACAGAAACTTGGCAGTGCGCTAAGGTCAGAAAAACCCGGCATTGAGTCTCCGAATCCTTGCTGAGCTTGAAAGCTCCAGAGCTTTGCAGATCTTAAGGTAGATTAAATAAAAGAGCCGGACGCGGTGGATGGGAGCGCCGTTTGCGAGCGCTGCTGGGCAGCCTGGTGCTCCCCCTGCTCCCGGGGGAGCCCCGATTCCTGGGAATGCGGCTGGAGGCTCCTGGGGCTGCTCCGAGGCTTCGCATCTGTCCCGGAGTCACCGTGTGAGAGTAAACCCTGAAATGTCCCTGGTGTCACTCTCTTCTCTGAAAGCACCCTGTAATTTGGTGCCATTTCATCGCTTTTCTGCAGTCGGTCTTCCCAGTTGTATCAGTTAATGGGTTAATAATAGAAATTTTCTCGTGTAGATAAATTCCCTCCTAGCCAAGTCCCATCTTTAGTACTTCCCTCATGTCCTGAAGTATAAATATTAATAGCAGTTACATTTGTCACCTCGTGTAATACGACTGTGAGTGGTTGTTATTGTCTGCGTAGCTATTAAATAATCTTCCCTACTCATTTCTGACTTGAGTAATAACTCGCGAGGAGTTTCATTGACTGCATTTCGGTTAAGAACTTGGAGCTTCCTGCCTGTTCACTCCCACTTTGGGCTCTCTTGCAGTTATCTCCTGCGGAGACCTGCCGACTCCTCCGAGCGGGAACAAGATTGGCACGTTGACCAGCTACGGTGCCACTGCCATCTTCTCGTGCAACACCGGCTACACCCTGGTAGGGTCCCGAGTGCGGGAGTGCATGGCCAATGGACTTTGGAGCGGAGCGGAGGTGAAGTGTCTGGGTAGGTGCTGGAGCATCCATGGCTTGGGGAGGAATTTCAGGAGGGAACGGAAAATTTAGGTCCCAATTCAAGAAGGAGCAAAGGGAAGGACTCAATGCTACTGGTGTTGGAGTAGATTGAAAGAATGAGTCTTTTCTGCTCAATAGATGGGAGAGGAAGGCTTTAAAAACGCTGTGTTGTTTTTATTGCCGCTCTGGTTTTATTTGTGACTGCAGAGATTCAAACTGAGATCCCTGCAGGCGCCTCGGGAGGGGCAGTCGCAACCCCCCGGTGACGCCTCTTGTGTCCCCCCCGCAGCGGGGCACTGCGGGGTGCCCGGCCCCATCGTCAACGGCGTCATCAACGGCGAGAACTACAACTACCGCGGCAGCGTGGTGTACCAGTGCGACCCCGGCTTCCGCCTCATCGGCATGTCCGTGCGCATCTGCCAGCAGGACCACCGCTGGTCCGGGAAGACTCCTGTCTGTGTGCGTAAGTACGGGCGATTTCTGTAGCCCCGCTTACGGCTCGGAGATAGGAGCACGTGGAGATCATCCCTCTTCTAGGAGTTCTGAGGTTCCTAAGGGGAAAGTTATGTGAGAAGGAAGAGCTGGGGCAGGGGACGGATGGTCAAACACCCCACGTTTTTCACCCAGCAAAGAAGTGGCTGCCCCAGTGCTTCCTCTTGCCCCAGCAAGGTGGATGGGAGGAAAGCTGAGCTTTATCCCTAGCGTCTTGGCCAGAAATACCTGCTGTCCACATGGATGGTGGCCAGGTGGCAGCCGCGGAGGTGGCCTTGGGCTGCTGCCCTCGCGGTGGGAAGCTGGTAGCTGCCTGGTCCATACCAGGCCACGTTCCGTAGCTGAACAGCAGGTGCTGGCACTGGTCAAACCTGCTCCAAAGCCCTTTGCAAAGGCAGAGATGAGAGGGGGAGGAAGGCGGTCAGGCTTCCAGGGCGGATCGGAGATGACCTTGCTAATTCTCCAGGCCATCCAAAGAGGAGCCGGTTCCAGCCGTCCCGCTGGGAACAAGTCTGGGCTGGCCCGTTTTGTGGGCAAGCGTCCACCCCCTGCGAGGAGCCGCCGGCGGCCGTGCGTGTCCCCGTGCTCGTGTCTCTGCTGCGAGTGCTCGAACGCTCCGAGAGCAGGTCCGTGTGTCACCACGTGTGTCACCACGCGTGTCACACACATGGGCTGCACACGGGGACACTGCGAGCGCTGCCGACACGAGTGGCCCCTGCTTCGTGCAGGAGGGAGCCCGGGAGGCTGCAGCAGCAGCGCTGCCTTGGGCTGCCTTGCTGCTTCCCTCTGCTCTGTAATTTCCCCTCCTTTCTTCAGCTCTTTATACACTGGGTTTCTCTAGATGAGCCTGGTTGCTCTTGTAGTTCCCGAGGAGGGTCTAGCCAGGTCTTAACACCCCTTTTATGAGGCTCACATTTGGTGCCAGAGGAAATTCGGTCTCTCCTTTCTTGTGATGGACATTTATAAGTCACCTTGCACACCCCGTTCGTTTTTCTTTCAGGTAAATAACCTAATTAACATCTTAGAACTCCAGAGACTGACTCAACAAGTTTAAACATCATCTTACCAATAAAGAGGGCAGCCCATGTATTCCATATCATGATTTTCCAGTTGTTTGCTTCCAGCCTCACCTGCATGGATTATGGCTTTACATGCCGAGACTCAATATTAAAGCAGAGTATGCAGTAGGAGATGACCTTTAAGTTGCAGAATACACAGATTCTAGCCTAAAAATACGAAACAGACCCGAGCTGTAAGGGTTACTAGCGGCTCCAGAAATTGGGAGCATTCGCATCTAGGATTTTGTCTGGAGTTTTTAGGAAAGTGAGTTACAGAAAGGCTGTTTCTTGCTCAAGATTGAATTACTGCCGTGTCTGAAGATGCTCCGTTGAAAAGGTTTTCGTTCAGATTCACTCGTCAAGTTACCCGTGCGCTATCCTTGGTCCAGGAGGTCTTACTAGTAGAGGTCCTGCTGCTTCCAGCCACATTCCCAGGAATGCAGGGTTTGGAAAACAGCCGTTTTCAGTGACGGTTTCCTGTCAGGAGGGACAGGATCCATGGGGACAAAGCAAAGGGACTGCTCGGGTGTGCATATTGGTGCAAGCGGGGCTGACAAAGCAGCCGCTGCTGCTCTGCAAAGGGCCTCGCGTTCCTAAGTCGGCCTTGAAATTATTGCAGAACGTATCAGCCCTTACGTGTAACATAAATTTAATGTCATTAAAGCGGAGCTGTTGGGCTCTGAAATTAGATGTCTGGAGGCCGTATTGTTTCTGTAGATGCTCAGGGCTCTCCATTATCACATTATAATTTCCTGCTGTCCTGATATTTTCTCTTTAAACCTGATACAATTGCATGCTCTACATAAGCTGGTGCTTTTGATCCTTGCCAAACAGAGAGCTGCTTTTTTTTTCTGGGAAAGAATGCAGCTCCTATTTCAAAATCTGTATAATATTCAGGACTGCCGTATGCAGGAATACCTCGGAGAATCCAGTGCCGTTTCCTGTAGCGCTAGAAACCCGTCTTGCTGCACATTTCCAGACTGTACCTGTCACCCCCTTGCTTCAGAGATAAATTCCGTTCCCAGCGGTATAGTCCAGCCCTGGCAGTCAAATGCGTTATGGATCTTTTATGGGAATTTCATCTTCCCCTTTAGCTTCCAGCTTTGCAGCTGTACGGCTAAACTGCAGGGCTTTTACTGGCGGCCCGTTACCCCGTTTCAGCGTGACAGCGATCACTATTGCCTTGTCCTCTGCTGTTGGACACCATCACATGCCCTAAGGAGCCAGAAGATCCCCTGGACTATCCTGCTATTCCCTTTACAGAGGGGATGCTGCTCTAAAGCTCCGAGCTTTCCTCCTATACAAGTCTCACAAGGGATTTATCCACCACTGCAGACCCACCAAGATGCCAAGAGCAGAGCCAGGCAAATGCATTTACGATCCCTGGGCCTGCTACTCCCTTCCCACCCATCCTGTATCCCCTTGCCTCTGCTCTGCTGGGAGCTAACGTAGCCACAGCAATCAGCACTGCAAAAACCCTTATTACGGAGTATTAAGAATAAAGATTTTTCCTGTGAAGTTTTTCGACCTTAAAGCAGGAAGGTTTAAGCTTCTTGGAGTGTATATTAGAAAGCCATTTTTTTCTCGTATTTTTTCTCTAACTTCCTCTCTAGGTGTAGCTTTGTACTGAACATGCATCTGACTTACCCCAGGTAGGGGAGAAAAACACGAGGTTTCGTGGCTTGGTGTGCAATGCCCAGGGTAGCGCAAGGCAGTAGGTTAATAGCAACGGCTGGGGTTTGAGAGGTGCACTGGGATTTCAGTGCAAGTCAATAGGATGCTGGAATGCTCCTGGAAACCTTGGAAAACCTTGGAAAATGGTTCGTGATGCTTGTAAACTGAACACAGCTCTTGTGTCCTCATTGAGGTTCAGTATTTCAGCAGATCCGCAGATCTCTGGAGTCAAGGTGGGTCTCAGGGTGGTTGTGGATTGTGGACCAGGTGGTTGTGGACCAGGAAGGCTACTCTCCTTCCTTGGGATCATTTTCCAGCCAGGATAAACCACCCTCTTCCAGGGAAAGAGCTAACATCTCCCGTTTCCCCTCGTAGCCATCACTTGCGGCCACCCCGGCAACCCCGCCAACGGCTTCACGCAGGGGAGTCAGTTCAACCTGAACGACGTGGCCAAGTTCATGTGCAACACGGGCTACCGCCTGGAAGGAGCCGCCCAGTCGCAGTGCTTGGCCAACGGCCAGTGGAGCAGCGCGCTGCCCGTGTGCCGCGGTGAGTCGTGCCCGGAGCCCTCGGCACCGCCGGGAACGCCGGGAGGGCCCGAGGAGCAGGGACCGTCCTCGGCTGCGTCACTGTGCGGGAAACCGTCCCAGGATCTTCCTGCTCCATCCCCAGGAGCTGGGAATGGCCAGGGACGGAGAGGAGGGGAAGGCAGGTGTCAAGGAGCACGGAGCAAGGCTGGATGGTGCTGCTGATCGGGGAGGGGAACATGCACCATTTAATCCAGACAGATAGGGCTGTTTATCCCCGTGCCTTCCTCATCCTTTGCATTCCTGAAAAGCAGCCTGACACTCACAGAGTTACATAAACCCGTCGTTGCAGTTCGCCAGGAGCACACAAGTGGATTTTTGACCCCTGAGGCCCTATTTAAATCTCAAGTAATAAGTAATAGTAATAAAAGTAATAAATCTCAAGTGATAAATCTGCTCCCTGCTTGTCATCCTGCCCAAAAGTGGCGTCCCCGAAGCTGTTAGAAAGCCTTGCCCGGCCCTATGGCCTCGCAAGACCTTGAATTCCCTGTTGCAGGTGGGGAGGACCAAGGAAAATAGCAGGGCAGCCCCTTAGTGGGGCCACTGTGGTGTCCCCAGAGCCGTTCACTGGGGCAGGTCCCTGCTGCGCTGCCCTCCTCCCTGCCCTGCACCGCTCCGCATTAGCACGTGGATTCACTTCCCAGATTCCCTCCCCTCCGTGCACTCCCGTGCCCTGCATTCCCCGCATCCGGTATCTCCATGGATCCTGCTCGTCTGTCAGGAAATCGCCTCTCCTGGACTTGCTAATGGAAGACCGAGAGCGAGACGCTGCTGTGAAGCCTCGCGCAGAGCGGGAGCCTGCACCATTGCCTCTGCTCTCACCTTTTTATTTTTTTTTCCTACCTTAAAGAGTGAAAAAAAAAACGAACTATGGGACAGGTGACTTGCATTTTCCCCCCTTTTCCTGCCCTTTTTCTTTTTTTACGGAATCCTTCGTTCTTTGTCACACCCTTGGTTTTATATTATTTTTGTTTTGTGGTTTGTTTGCAGTTGTAAACTGTACTGACCCCGGGCACCTGGAAAACAGCATCCGCCAAGTGCAGCCAAGCGGGCCTCACAGATTCAGCTTTGGAACAACTGTCTCGTATCAGTGCAGCCATGGATATTACTTACTGGGGACCCACGTGCTTACGTGCCAGGGGGATGGCACGTGGGACCGTGCCCTCCCACAGTGTCTTTGTAAGTGCCTTAGATTAATACCCGCTTGCTCGGGGGGTTGGTGCAGAGCCCTGCTCCACGGACGCGCCGCAGGGCTCCGTCCCGCGGAGCAGACCTCAAGCAGGCGGGAATGCGAGCTCAGGTCGGCGGAGCTGTTCCAAAGCGGTGCTGCTTTTTCTGCCTTTGTTCTCCTGCCGCTCCGAGTCACAGGGAGTCGCTTTGGGCACCTTTTCCTTTGCCTTTGCTAGCAGCATGCCACCTTGTCACGTTCACAGCACCTGCCCAGGCCCCGGGGACCCGACAGTGATAACTGAGCATTAAAACAGCCTCGGGAGCTCCAAGGGAGTCGTTGCCTTTTAGACCATAGGAGCTCTTATCTTAAGATCTTAAGCTTTTATCTCCAGCTCTTTCAGCTGCTCGGCTAAGTAAATGTGATCTCCTTCCTTAAAATGTAAAATATTGGTTGACTTGGAGGATTTGCAGGCATTCTCCAAACTCTGGAAAATCAGGTCAATTTTGCAATTGCTGATATGTATTTGTGGGCTTATTATTGCAAAAACTCTTAGGAGAATTTGACACATCTTTGTTTTCTGTGTGCTGAACCCAGGATGTGCTTAGCGCTTCCCAAAGCCCTTGTCCCTTTAAAGTGTTTATAGCTGCGTACTTCAAACCACAAGGCACTTTCTAAAATATCAGCCAGGAAGCTCTGTGCTTAGACAATCTTGGGTTGAAAATGTTGTCTAATGAGTGTTTGTGAGGAGGGAGTAAAAACAAATTGATATCCTTGAGGTGGAGGGAGTGATTCAAGGGAGGGAAATGCACGGGATCAGAATCTAGTGCGCCAGAAGGAGTTGTCTTCACGTGGCGTGCGTAAATCCTTTCAAAACCCCAGCCCTGGCGCACGTTCTAAGCTTAGCTGTGCCTGCTGGAGGATCAGTTATTAAATTGTTAGTTACAGCATGACTTTAAGTAGTAGCTCTCAACCCCGTTCTTTGAGAGCATCCTTGGCTTCAGCCGCAGCTCTGCACCAGTGCGTTTGAACGCCCACGTGCCCAACGCACACGCTCTTATTGCACCAAGCATCATGCGTGTCACCTCGTGCCAGGATCTGGCTTTCTAGCCCCTGGCAGGGGTGGGGACAGTCCCCTGCAGGGCTGCCTGGTGCAGGGGCTTTGCACCACGAATCCTCATGCAACCCCCACAGCCCCGCGAGCTGCCAGCAGCCCCGCTGCCCCCGCTCTGATGGGGAAGCTAAAATAAACCAATTAATTATGGTTAGCCGTGTGTTTTTAGTGACGATGCTAGGGCGAGCAGTGCTTGCAAACTGCAGGATGAATCTCCCAAGCCGGGAGGTGGCATCTATCAAGGCAGAGGTTTTTGGGGAACCGCCTTGCCCGTCCCTGCCGGGGCTGCACAAACCAAAGGGCCCTTCCCGCGTTCCCACTGTTGTCCCCGCGGTCCCACTGTTGTCCCCGCGGTCCCGCCGTTGTCCCCGTAGCCGTGCGGTTGTCCCCGTGGTCCCGCCGTTGTCCTCGTAGCCCCACAGTTGTCCCCACGGTCCCGACGTTGTCCCCGTAGCCCCGCGGTTGTCCCTGCAGCGCGTGGCCGTATCGCCCGCCGCATGGCCCGCGCTCTGCTGTCCCCGCAGTGGTGACCTGCGGCCACCCCGGCTCGCCGCCGCACGCACAGCTCTCCGGGGAGCGGCACACCGTGGGCTCCGTGGTGCGCTACAGCTGCCTGGGCAAGCGGACGCTCGTCGGCAACGCCACGCGCATGTGCCAGCTCGACGGGCGCTGGAGCGGCTCCCTGCCGCACTGCTCAGGTGAGCCCGAGCGCCGTGAGCCGCGGCAAGGGGCGCGCGTGGCATCTGTCACCTGCTGTCACGGCAGCACTGCCCTGCTTTACTGCTGGTAAAGAGGGTTTCCACATCCTTGATGCTTCCACCCGTTTGATGGAAGAGGGCAGTCCCCACTCATGGGTTGAAGCAGGGAATAGTCCTTTGCTGGAAACATGCTCAGCAGCAGAAATATCTCCGATGAGATGGCCATGAGTTGTGGGGTACTTGGAGGGCCTTGCTGCACTCAGGGTGCTGCTGGCAGCAGGAGAAGCAAAGTAACCTCAGACACTAAAGAACCAGCAGGAGTTTGTGCCATCTTGTTCCTCTGCTCCTTGGAGAGCGCAGAGCAGATGCAATAAGGAGCTGCAGCAACGCAGCTGGGATAAGTGTTAATTTTTAATTATGCCAGTTGGATTTAGCAGCTGCACTTGACCAAGTTTAACCTCTGCTTTAAAAGGGAGGAAGGCAATCAGGTGGAGTTAGCCTCGCATTCGGATGCTGTGTCTAGAGAGCAGAGTTCTGGAGCTGTGGTCGCTTGGAAAGGTTTTCTGCTCCAATTCGTGCTCTTGCACTGTGTGGTTTTCGCTGTCTCTCGTGCCGTTTTGGGGGTGGATTTTTGGAAACGTCCTTAGTCTGACAAGTTGCAGCTGACGTGGTTCATGGGGAATTTTCCTGCTTGCCTTCCTGGGGGCAGCTTTAGACTGTGCTGGTCGCGTTTCACACTCCCTCCTTGGTTTGGAGCCGAGTGCTCAGCGCTCTGATCCCCAGCCAAGGGTTGAGCTCCTTCCCTGCTCCCGAGTTTGGTGAGAGACAGAACGAAGCCTTTAGTCTTGCTCCCCTCTTGTACCTGTAGCAAGAACACTCCAATCCAGCCAAGATCCTGATTCCCTGTTGCCTCTTTTCATATGTTCCCTCAGTGGGGCCACAACAGATACTTCTCAAAGCCCTTTTTGCAACGCAGGTTGGAGGTTGAGGCTGAAATCATCTCCTGCCAAAGGTGCCCTCTTAGATGCGCAAGATCCCTGCGATGGGACAGCAGCTTTAGCAAGATGAAACAAAAGACTTTGGAAATAAGTCGTCATGTGAAAGAAAAAGCTGGGCCTGGAGCATTCTCCCACTCTTTATAAAAACCAATCATTTTGCTGCATGATGAGTGTGTTCATTACATTTTATATTACACCTCGCACTGCAAAGGCTGTTCCCGCAGCGAAGCCCAGGAGCTGGGGGCTTCCCTGCCGGAGCTGCGGGAGTGAAATTCCTCCCGATGTTTCCACCCAACTCAGTAGCAGAAGGTGCCAGGAATGCAGCGGGAGCCTGAGCAAGGTGCCGCTTTCCAGGGTGCTGCAGGAGGCTGCGGCGACGCGGTCGTTCCTCGTGTCCCCAGGTGCCCGCGGCTCCTACGGACACGTTTCTCAGTGGATCCCTTGCTCTGCTCCAGTGGCAGCAGTTTCCTGCTCTGCACAAACACGGGGCCTTGCCGAGGCCGTGGGGAGTGAGGAATCTCAGCCTGGAGGGAAACCAACTACGTGGCTGTTGCTGGCAGCCGATCGACTCGGAGCCGGAGCAGCTGCCGTGCGCACCCGGTGCCGTCTCCGTCTTGAGGTGCAGCAGGTCTAGCTGTGTTTCCCAGTGGGTTTGCAAGCAGTGCGCTTCCCAGGCAGGAATTGTGCCCTGGGGAATCTCCCCTCTGCTGGAAGCCAGGCCCGGAGTTACGTTGGTGACAGCTCCCGCAGTGTCACTCGCTGACGGCTCCTGCAGTGTCACTCGCTGACCGTGTCCCGCTCTCTCCCGAGCAGGAGGCAGCCAGGGCGCGTGCGGGGACCCGGGCATCCCGTCGCACGGCATCGGGCTGGGCGACGCGTTCGACGTGGGCGGCACCGTGCGCTTCAGCTGCGAGCCCGGCTACACGCTGCGGGGCTCCTCCGAGAGGGTCTGCCAGCCCAACGGCTCCTGGAGCGGCACGCAGCCCGAGTGCGAAGGTAATTCCCAGCCGCCGGGCGTATTCCCCGGCACTCGCTTCCATTTATCCCAAAACGTTGTCCCGTGCACACATTGCGAAGGGGGATGTGTCTTGGTGTGCCCCACATGTCCTGGTAGATGATCAGAAACGGCCCTTTCTGCCTTCACATTGCCAGCTCCCCACCACGGAGTGATTAATTGTCGCTTTGTAGGGGTCATGCACCGCAATGAGAAATTTCCACAGCCTCAAATCTCCGTTAAAGCCGGACTTGGCACACGCAGCAGCCATTTACATTAAGCAGAAATGCAGAATGCAAATTAAAATCCAGTAGGCATATTTTTATATTAAAGCACCACCAAAAAAGGGAAGAACAAAGAGCTTTATTTTTCTGTTTGAAAGAATAAAGACAGACCCTGTAATCCAACCCAGTAACCCCCGACCAGATTTTCGGAGCTGCACTGCTCGCTGCTGCTGGTTTATAAAAGTGTTTAAAAATCAATGGGGGAAGGAACAAAAAGCTCAAAACGAGACAGGAAACCAAATGCAAGGAGACCTGGGCAAGTGCTTTCCTGCTGCTTTGAAAGCCAAAAGCTCCGAGAGAGTTTGTAAATGAATTGGAAATTTATTCTAAATTGATGGAGCTCTTGATTGAAAAGACACTGAATCGTGTTATTAATATACTCAAGTCTTAGGTTTTTTTCATTCGCTGTTTTTCTTTTGGTAAAAAGGCTCTGTTAATTAAGCTCAGGATAAATAACCCATCAGATTCCAGAGGTAGCGAAATGCAGATCCCTGGCAGATT
Organism: Crypturellus tataupa; assembly: GCA_034781795.1. Lineage (NCBI taxonomy): Eukaryota > Metazoa > Chordata > Aves > Tinamiformes > Tinamidae > Crypturellus > Crypturellus tataupa. Next base: position 3,576,547 of record JAWLRI010000564.1, on the reverse strand, counting down.
TTTCCCTTCGTGCTTAATGAATAATGATAATATTCTGCCTATGATGTAGTGGCTGATACAGGAGGGGGATTTGGGTGCTGCATGGGGCGCTGCCGTCCGCATCCGAGCGAGCGGCGAGCACATCCCGCTCTCCAGACAAGTGTTTGCAGCGGCTGCATGGGAGGGATTGGTGCAGGGAGCGTATCCAGGGCTAGTGAAGTGCAGGACGGATTGCCCGGGCGGTCCTGCGGCTCCTCCGTCGCCGCTCGTGATGCGAGCAGAGCAGCACGGTCTCCTCCGTCCCCTCAGCAGCAGCCGAGCACCTGCAGCGCGCAGGAAATCACAATTGATTATTTTGGGGGCACTGTACAAATGGGTCGAAATGAAGTTAATTGCAGGGACCCCTCCTGGGGCCTCTCGCTTCAGTGTTCTATGTAGGTCAGGCTTTGTTGGCCCCAGGTTTCTGCAGAGAATGGCACATTTCAGGCGTCGTTCGGCTTTCGTTTCCAGCAGGTTTCACAAGAGCCCCAGCTCTGGGAGCCGCTCACGTGCCCCGCGCAGCCCCGCTCTGCCGGGCGTCCTGCTGCTCCTGTCCCAGTGCCAAAGCCCGTTTGCTTTGGGGACATCAGTCACGGTGCTTCTCCCACTGAAGACAAGGAGAATTATTTACCCAATTACTGCTCACCTGCTTGATTGGATTCTAATTATGTTTAAATGATGACTTTTGAAGTTTGAACCTTTCATCCTTAAGCTTGCAGCTTATTTCTATCTAGACCATACAGATTGCAGCTGCGATTAAACCATTTCCATGAGCCTCCTGCTCCCAGAGCAATATTTTGGGGTCATCTCTGCATTTGGCCGCGTGCATAGGTGGAAGGGAGAGAGAGCTGATGTATGAGCAGGGCAGCGAAATAGTAATTTAGAGCTTTTTCTGAGCTGATAGAATCTGATTTTTATCCCAGCATCGCTTGGAAATGACACCTCGTATCCCAGAGCCGTTGACTGCATGAGGAACGTGCAGCTAGAGCATCGCGACGGGCTCGGTGCCGCGCGGCGTTCGCGTGCGCTCCGGAATGGTTATTAGTTCCTTCCTGCCAACCGGATCTGCCTCCAGCAGGCCTGGCTGGTCCCGGGCTGGCAGCGAGGTGCACGGCGAGCAGGAGGAGGGTGGCTCTGCCCTTGCCATGCACTCTTGGGATTAACGTCACCGTCAGGGTCTTGCTGTGCGTGCAGGTGCAGGGATATCAGATCCGGAGCAAGGGCAGGACATGAATGCATGCACCAAGCGATGCTCCTGCAGGGATGGCAGCGCCTTGCAGGGAAGGCCGGGAGCCAGGAATCTCCTCCTCGTGGGAGCGTGCGCTGTCAGCCTCCCCTTGATTCATGTGATTTTCTTTCGTGTCCTGTAATTTCGCAGTAAACGAGGGCTGGATGCAATTATTGCCAGGTGCTTATTTTTTCATGACGGGGCTTTGCGCACCGCCTTGCCGTGCGCGTTCAGGCTGATGCCCTTTTACTGCTGTGGTGCTGAGCTAGGATAGATATAAAACTTGGGTGCTGACAACGTGGAATTGCCTTCGCTCAGCGCCCTCCCGATGCAGCGGGGCGGGCGAGCAGCCTCCCTTGCTGCTCCCCTTCATCCCAAGCCTGCAAAGCTGCAGCTTCCTGCACGGGCAGGAGGGATCCAGCCCCAAACCCCTTGGAGATGGAGGGACACCAGGCTTGGCACCTCCTGCTTCATAAAAGGGAAGGGACAGAGTTGGAACAGAGCTGGAGTAGTGTGTGCATTGCTAGCACAGATGCCCCGCCTGGACCCGAGCATCTTTGGGATACAAAACTGGTTTTTCCTCCAGCCAGGGCCTTTCCCACAGCGAATTTCCACCAAAACAGCCTGATGTGATGGAGTGGGCTTGGAGCAAAGCTTATTTCTACTGAGAATAGTCAACTGCTGGATGCTAACCTTATTTTTAATTAATTTTGCCTTTTTGCCTTCCAGTTATATCCTGCGGAAACCCCGGAACGCCCAGCAACGCGCGAGTCCTGTTCAACGACGGCCTGGTTTTCTCCAGCTCCATCATCTACCAGTGCCGGGAAGGCTACTACTCCACGGGGGTGCTGAGCAGGCACTGCACCGTGAACGGCACGTGGACCGGCAGCGCGCCCGAGTGCTCAGGTGAGCGCAGGCATCCGCGGGCTCCGAGCGCGCCAGCACCGCGCCGGCAGCTCAAAACCAGCGGTGCCTAACGGAAAGCTCTTGCTTTGGGTTTGTTTTGCTTTGTTTTCCTGGTTAAACTTGCTCCCCTCGGCTCCTGAGTCGGTCAGGGTTCTCCGGGGCTGTGCCGAACGGGAGCGTTCCCGCCCGGAGCGCTCCGTGCCGCAGCCGGAACGCGCGTGGCTCCAGCCGTGACCAAGCCGCGTTTCTCTATATTGCTCAGCCCTGCGTGCGTGGTGGCGAACGTGCCCTTACATAAGAGACACTAACTGGGCTGAGGGGAGGAGGAGCAGCCACGTGCGAGCTGCGCCAGACCTGGCCCAGATTTGACCCAGGTGTTCGTTAATGTTTGATGTATGCTAATACCTCTGGCAGCTCTTAATGTGCCATTAACATCCCCGCTCCTTTCCCTGGATAGAGCAAAGCTTTCTGCGTGCTGCTCCAGCCGGCCCAGCGCTCCAGCCGCTCGCTGCTAAACGCTCCCTTTTCTGCAATTAGGGCAGTACATCCTGCTCCAGAAAACCCTGGGGACTGTCACGGCTTGTAGTTATTGCAGCTTCATGAAGTGAGACAGGGGATGGTCAGAAACGCTCATTCTATTTATTTCGTTTTTGCCCTATTTATTTATTTCTTTTATTTATTCCGCAGTGATCAACTGCGGCGACCCCGGCGTGCCGGCCAACGGCATCCGCATGGGCAGCGACTTCACGTACAACAAGACGGTGACGTTCCGCTGCGCCCCGGGCTACACCATGGAGTCGGACCGGGCCTCCTCCCTGGCGTGCACCAAGGACCGGACCTGGAACGGCACCAAACCCACCTGCAAGGGTAAGGCCGGTCGCTCTAAATAACTGAGAATAGAAGTTGCAGAGACCACAAACTTTCTGCGACTCGTGACAGGGTAACGGGCTGTTAAGAAACCGCTGCAGAGTGCCTGGAGCCCAGCTGCGACTTTGTCAGTCCCATCACTCAACATGTACCCTGTGTTTATGGCACTTAGGCAATTTTTTTCAACGTGGCACGAACACCTTGCCATCTCGAGGTGTATCAATCATCGCAACATGCCCGTGAGGGAGAGAATTGCTATTATCCCCACAGCAGAGAAGGAAAAGTGAAGCACAGGGAGCTAAGTGACTTATTCGTCACAAAAACACAGGTCAGGCTCAAATGAAGCAAACTGTTTTGCAGGCACGCACCTTCTCAGTATTATCTGAAATATTTCTTCCGACTCCTTCCGTTATTTCTTTATTCTCAGATTGCCTCTGTAGTTCAAAGATAGGGAAGAGAAATAATAGAACGGTTGCAGGACAGACTGGATCTTTTCTGCCAGTGTTTTACTCAGCCACCAAGCGTAGATAAGGCTTGTAGCAGAATCTGTTTACTTTGCCTTTTGCAGTCTGGAAAATTTACCTCTCGGAATGCGGATAGAAATGCAGACCACGTAGGAACTTCCAAATATCCTCCAGGTTCCTTCCGAGGCTGTAAAGAACGATTCTTCCCCTCCTTTTTCATTCTCACCACCGAGCTAACGTTGCAGGAATCACACAGAACGTGGCCAGGTCTCTTTTTCGGAAGCCAGACTAATTTGAAAGGACTTAGTGTCTTTCTTAGTGTTCCCCCGAGCTAGAAAGCAAAGCACTGCAAAAATGTCATATTAAAACGCCCCAGAGCGGATGAAATACAGACTAGTTGTTGATTTGACTGCTAATGGAAACTCAGCCAGGTTGTCCAGAATCTATGAATCTTTCAGGGAATCCTTAGAGTTTTCCTGCTAAGTCAGGTTTAGTTCTTAACTTGCTTTGGAAATGGATACAGACTCAGAAATCTGCCTTGGAGATTTGGCATTTGGTTAACTCCAAACTTCAAAGTAAAATCCTGGGCTTTACGACTGCTCACAGAGCTGGAAAAGTTTTCACAGACCTTCTGCTGCCCCAATCCAAAGAGATGGTCTCTGAGAGCAGAATATGACTTTGATCCTCCGTGAATTTCCTTGTTAATGGAAGTAACCAGAAGGAATTGCGAGCGCTGCTTGTGCTGTTGTTTCTCCCTCAGCTATCGTGTGCAAACCCCCCCAAGCCATTCCCAACGGGAAGGTCGTGGGCTCCGACTTCAGCTGGGGGGCCAGCGTGAGCTACGCCTGCCTGGAGGGATATCAGCTCTCGCTGCCCGCCGTGCTCACCTGCGAGGGCAACGGCACGTGGAGCGGGGAGATCCCGCAGTGCTTCCGTGAGTAGAACCCGCCAAAATCCCGGCGGGACCAACTACCAACCTCAGGAGAAACATTTGGAGAAGGACACTCTGCTCTAGCAGATATTTTAGGGCTGTTTGCAGAGGGCAAAGCTTTGCCTGGGTGGAACTTGTCTGCTTGGTATAATAGCTAATACCAAAAGATTAGTTAAACGTCTCGTAATGATAAAGCCAGAGGTAAGTTCTGCTCTTGGCTGAATGGCTGGCAGCTGCACAATAGCCATTTTCATATTAAATCATACAAAGCCCTGCCTGGGTTCCTTACACCTTTGCCTAGATTTTATATAATTAGCGGGCTTTCTTTGTGACATGGAACATAGCGATTTGACATTGCACAGTTAGAGTTACGTTTTAAAGCAAAGCATACCATTATTAAAAAAAAAAAATGGGGGAGAAAGTGGAAGTTAATTAAGAGCAACGGACAGAAATGCAGAATTGCAAGGGAAGCAGCCAGCAAACCCTGTCACTGGCAATTTCCTAAGAATTTGCAGAGTTTTATGGCAAGGAGTGGTCAGGTTTGGGGCATTAGCAGAGCCACCCTTAGCTTATTAACCCTGCTTGCTCTCCATGTCGCAATCCTCCGGTCTCTTTGCTCTTGCAGCCGTGTTCTGCGGTGATCCCGGGATCCCGGCGCAGGGCAGGAGGGAGGACAGAGGCTTCACGTACCGTTCCTCCGTGTCCTTCTCCTGCCTGGCCCCGCTCGTGCTCGTGGGCTCGGCCCGGCGCTTCTGCCAGTCGGACGGCACGTGGAGCGGCTCCCAGCCCAGCTGCATAGGTGAGAGGAGACGACCCTGCCCACGAGTACGGCGAGGAATTACAGTTGTCATTGTGCTTCTCCCTTTCCAGCAAACTTCTCCTTCTGTGCTGTGTTTAACAACGTAGCATTTTATGGTTTTGTGAAAACAATATTTTCCATTCACAAAGGATGCTTTTGCTGACTGCATTAGCAGGTGGCCAGCTCCCTGCTGCCGGTGGTGGTCAATGTATCAGCCCTCCCAGGAAGGCAACTTCTCCCCTTAAAAGGCTGCTCTTTAGCGTAGCTGTTCTGCTCCCAGAAACTTCACTGAAGAAAAACCTACCTAAAGGGCGTCTGTTCTCTGCATTATACCCAGAATAGCAGAAGAGCAACTACTATAAGTATCAGGGTGCCCTTTACAGAGAATTAAAGCCTAAAAATTGCTTTACTTTTCTGTGGTGTTGAGATTAAGATTTACATTTCCACACATTCCTCATGTGTCCATTTCTTGGGGCTTCCAGAACACTCTGAAATCCCAGGGTGGTCTGTGCTCATAATTAGTGACCACGTTCTCAGCCAATTTCAAACTCTAGCTACAGTCTTGAACTCGGGCTCCCATGGTGATGAATTATACAGGCTCCGTGCTCTTTGCTTTGACCTTCTATGTGAATGCCACCATAACCGTAGTGCCACCATAACCATAGTATCTGGGACAGAAGCAGATTTTGGACTATTCTCTGCTGTTTTTCGCTCATTCTTTCTTGCTAGCTGCATCTTTGATGCATCACCAATTACACGAATGTTAAAAAACTCATGGTCAGGTCTTCTGTCTTGATACCATCATGAGCTTCATGCATACAAAATGTCTGGAGCTCCACTATATTTTTGGGAATGTTAGCTTTAAATACTGGTGTTGGTACATAAATTTATGGCATGTCCCACCCTTGTGTATGAGCCCGCGTGGCTGAGCGCAGTCAGGAGCTGCTTGTGCTGCTGCTGAGACCTCCTTTGAGTCCATCTTCCCCGCAGAGATCACGGGAAGGGACAGAACTTGCACATCTAAAAAACCCTCATCTGAAACACCAGTTTCCAGCATGGGCAGGCAGAGCCCAAACGTTGCATTTATTGTTGTTATATCCAGTTCTTAGCCATTTCTGAGGCATGTCAGATAGCCAGCACCATCGGACCCCCCAGCCTTGGGCTGTCTGCATTGCACCCGGTGCAATCCATCACCTTCCACCTCATCCGTCGGACGGGGCTCTTTATTTATTTATTTAGGCGCTGTGATTTATCTGGGGGCTTCCATGGAAACTGCATCAGTGATGAATGGCAAAAGCGCAGCCGAGCTGAGTGACACAAAATGAATTAGTTTGTGTGGAGCAACCCCAGCTCGGCAGCATTTTGTATCCTTTGCTTAGGGACTCCCCCCAGCCTCAAGGACCTGGGGAGAACACCAAATAACGGGTAATGCGCAGAGTGAAGAGGCTGATGAGTCAGGTCATAAGGAATAAAAACATAAAAATAAAACCAGAAGCCATTAAATAGAGAAGTCAGGCTGGATTTTCCTGTAACTGCAACAAGAAGCGACAGGTTGTGTCTCTTCCCGCTCCGCGCTGGATCACAGAGAGTTTATTTCTTGTCCTTCACAATCATGTTAACTAGAATATGTAAAATAAGGCATAAAGAGGGACTTGCCACGGGAGAGATTATCCTTCTCCTAGCAACACTGAGTGCATTGAGGAGAAAAAAAGCCTTGGGTTGCAGAGCAGCCTCTCGTCTGGCTTTGCTGCTGAGATAGCGGGTGAACACGAGTTGTTTCTAGGGAGCTCAGCCCCCTGGTCCCCAGTTGGTCTCAGCTCGGTGCAGAAGGAGCTTCCTGGTTTTCTGCTGACCTTTGGAGCTGATATCTGAGCCGGGCTGATCCGTGCGGATGCAGCAGGGCTCCCTGGTGTTTTTTGGGACCTGCCGCAGTTACCTCTCAGGTGGGAGACCTCAAGTCTGAAGCTTCCTGCGCCCAGCACGAGGTGCTAATGGAAATGCAATGCATCTCTGTCCTAATGTGGTCGATTCCCTGCTGCTGTCTCCACATTGGAAAAAATCGGAAGTGATAGATGTTAGAGGAGCAGCAACAGGTATTGCTGCTGAATCGAGCTTATCCATCTTCGGATAGAGTGAGATCGAACGAGGCGTAAAGAGAGATTATGTATCTGAGATACGTGAACGTTTCCAGCCCCCATCTGTCAGCACGGGACAGCGAGGTCCCCGGGCGGGTAAGTGACAGCAGAGCGGAGCCCCGAGGTCCGAGAAAGGACAAGGTTGGTGCCCTGGGGCAGGATAGAGCCAGGGCAGGAAGGATGCAGCAGCAGTGAACCCTGCGCTCTACTCCGGGTATACAGAATGGGGAAGGGAAGAGAGATCTCCCTGGCACAAGATTCATGTTCTTCCGTTTTCTCCTGAGTGATAGAGTGCCTCTGGTTAGGCTGTTGCAACCATCAGGGACTTGAGAAACAAAAATATCCATGTATTTCTCCCTGTTGCTGTGCGCTCCTTCTGCAGCAAAATGCTGCTGTTTTGCGTAGAGCTGCAGCAAGGGTTTTGCATGCGGAGAGCGAGCGGAGCAGAGCCCCGACGTATGTTCCACAAACCCTCCTTTAACACCCCGTGTGTGCTCTCCCCTCTGCAGACCCCAGCCTCACGACGTGCGCAGACCCCGGCGTGCCGCTCTTCGGGATGCAGAACAACTCCCAGGGCTTCCAGGTGCGTGTCCCGACCTGCAGCAATACGTGGGACATCCTGGCATGCTCCCATAGACCTCGCCGTGCATTTGCACTGGCTTAGCTAGCAATGCATTATTTATGATATTAATTACACTGCTAATTAATAGTTATTAGGGTAATTAGCATTCACATCAGAGACCTAATTTCCATGCGTTTTCAGACTAAATCCTGTAGGTGGTTTTACTAATCCCAGCTCCCGTACAGTCAGACGTCAATGAAATGGAGAGGAAAGCAGAGCGATTCCCCGGCACCTTCCACCTGCAGCCATGGGAAGGGCCACGCGGCCGCGGTGCTTAATTCTGGGCAGCCGCTCCTGCCAGAGAGGGTCTTTCCAGTTTTGCTGCTAATTAGTTATCTTAATCTTGGGTTTTAGAGACTTAATTCTAGTTTTAATGGGTGCTAAAACCTGGCTGCACGGTCCACACGGATGTGACAGCGTGTTCAGCCTTGCTAGGGAGGACGGGCAAGATGCTCCAAGCCCTGCTTGACGGGTTTATTTTCAGCATCTTCTGGTTTTAAAGCATAAACCAGTTAAAATAACGTAGATCAAAGCCAGGCTCCTTCATTGTGGCAGCCTGTTTGAAGCACAAAGCGAGCCTGACAAATCCACCTCCGTTATCTTATGGAAACAAAACGCGAGGAGCAGACAGCCTTCAGGAAGCAAACACACCTCAAACGCGTTGCAAAGTCGGTTGTCACTTTTTGTGATCCTTTTCACCATTCGCAGTCCAAACTGGCATTTACAATATGAGTTTGGTTTTATTAGTTTTTTCTGACAAAAATTGCAGCCGTTTCCAAGTACCAGCTGTGCCTGCTGCCCACTTGGGTGTATTTATGCGATGGAAAAATGTTGCCTGTCCTCGAGTGAAGCAGTTCCCTGCACAGTTAGAGAAGGCAGCAGTTTCCCAAGGGCTCGGGAAGTTTTCTGGATGCAGGTGACAGGGCAGTAAATGCAGGAAGAAGGTAGCTCACCGTCCCGGAATACAGAAGGGGAAAATCTCTATGTATTTTATCTCGAGCAGGGGTGAATTATGATATATGGAAAAGTCTGGGCGTTGTCTCTTGTCCAAACAGGTGGGGAGCGTAATCCTTTTCAAGTGCCAGAAGGGCTACCTGCTGCAGGGCTCGACCACCAGGACCTGCCTGCCCAACCTGACGTGGAGCGGCGTGCAGCCCGACTGCGTCCGTAAGTACCGGGAGCAGCCGGATTGTGTCCATAAGTACCGGGAGCAGACGTACCGCGTCCGTAAGTACCGGGAGCAGCCGGATTGTGTCCATAAGTACCGGGAGCAGCCCGACTGCGTCCGTAAGTACCAGGAGCAGCCGAATTGTGTCCATAAGTACCGGGAGCAGCCGGACCGCGTCCGTAAGTACCGGGAGCAGCCAAATTGTGTCCATAAGTACCGGGAGCAGCCGGACCGTGTCCGTAAGTACCGGGAGCAGACGTACCGCGTCCGTAAGTACCAGGAGCAGACGGATTGTGTCCATAAGCACCGGGAGCAGCCGGACCGTGTGCGTAAGTACTGGGAGCAGTCCGACTGCCTGCATAAGTACTGGGAGCAGCCTGACCGCGTCCATAAGTACCAGGAGCAGCCGGACCATGTCCGTAAGTACCAGGAGCAGCTCCCAGGGAGCCGCCCGACTGCCTCCGTAAGTACCGGGAGCAGCTGGACCACGTCCGTAAATACCGGGAGCAGCCGGACCGCGTCCATAAGTACCGGGAGCAGCCGGACCGTGTCCGTAAGTACTGGGAGCAGTCGGACCGCATGCATAAGTACCGGGAGCAGCCCCGGGGCCAGCTCGCGCCTCCAGCCACAGTGGGATGGATGGAGAATCAGCTCTTGAGGGCTCTCCAAGCCCCTATCCCTGAAGCAAAGGGGGGTCCAACAATCATAGAATCATAGACACCTGCCTGAGGTTGGACACAGAATGCAAAAGGTTGGAAGGGACCTTTAAGGATCATCTAGTCCAACCCCCTGCACACGCAGGGTCACCCAGAGCACGGGGCACAGGGCTGCGTCCAAGCGGGTCTTGAGGATCTCCAGAGAAGGAGACTCCACCGCCTCCCCAGGCAGCCCATTCCAGTGCTCTATCACCCTCACTGTCAGGAATTTTTTCCTTAAGTTCCTGTGGAACTTTTGATGCTTCAGTTTGAGGCCATTTCCTCTAGTTCTGAGTAGACACCTGCCTTAGCCGCACCAACAGCCAGCTTTGATTTCAGCTGCATTTTTTTTCCTTGTCCCCTCCTTAGAGAGGCAATTTAAGGTGAGCCTTTTGTGCGTCTGAAACTGTATTTGCTGGCAAAGACGTGAGCTTGCACCCCGGGGACCGAGGTTAACATTTAGCCAGAAGGCCTCTCCAGCACGGGGATGTTTCTGCTGGTCTTTAATAACGTGTTGCTCTTTCTTCCAAGCTGTCCATCATCCTTTCCCTGCCCTAGCAAAAGGAATTTAATTTAATGCATTAAACTGTAATATCCATCGTGGTCTCCGTGTCATCTTATCATAGGATTGAAGTGCTTCTCCGTGTCCCTCGTGGGATGGTTTATTGGTGAGATGTGTTTGGGTTAGCAAGTCCTGCCGGGCCCACTGCAACCTCTCTCTGCTGAATGGGAAGGTTGCAGGGATGAAGATTTGAGTGGGGTTTTGCTGCTGCTGCTAAGTGCATTGAAAGAAGCAGCTGTTGGCAGGGTTGTTGGTTGCAGATTTTTCCCTTTTTTTTTCAGTCAGGGCAGAAAGGGAGGCAGTTGTGATTGCACTAGGTCTCTGTTAGCCTCTCCGCCTCCCTGGCTTTTATATTTCCTCCTCTGTAAAGTCGGGTGTAGATAACACGTCGTGAAGGCTGCTGAGGATTCGCTTTCATTCACGAGCGGTTGGAGAGCTGCAGAAAGGGGAAATTTACAGTGTGGGTGAGAGGGCGCTTCCTGCCTCGGTGATTTATTAGCTCGGGGCTTGTAACTTCGCAGGGAAAGCGGTGGCACATTTACAGCGGGACGTGACAGCGAGACGTGCGTGTACTCTGTATGGTGGCGAGGCGCTGCACAAGCTGCTCTTGGATTCCTATGTGGCGGATCTCCAAAGCTAGTGAGAAATTGCAGGAATTTGACTGTTGCATCCTTCGGAGGAGTTAATCAGTGATCCTATTGACAGGCAGGTGCAAATCCTTGGGGAGCCCCATCCTGGCAGGAGCAGGGGAGGCATCGGCATCCTCAGCCCTCACTGCTGCCACTGACCAGACCTGGACGTGCTCTGAGGGCAGCTCTGCTGCGGGCACCTTCCACCCAGGGCACATGATGGGGACAAGGACTCTTTTTCCCAAATATACTTAAAAATCAAAGCATTTAAAATAGTTATTTTTCCCTACTTGGAAGCAGCTGTGACCACAGGACATTCAGACTTTGCTCAGCTTCAGGAGGGGACCTGGAATTTTCTTCCATGTCAGACAAGATCTTCGGCATTATTCAGTTATAAGGGTTTTTTCCTTTGAAAGCGGGAGATAACAGAGCCCAATTTTCAGTTCATGGAAGCCGGAACTGAATGAGGGATCCCCTGAGAGCCCTAGGCAGCAAGAACAATCCAGGCAGCGAGGCGAGGGAAATGGTCTCGTTAATTCATCCGGCTGGGATAAATCCAGGCATGGCAGGGTCTCCCTCAACGATCAGAGACAGCGTTTGCTGGGAAAGCTCTTCCAAGCGAATCGAGGCCCTGCTGGCATTGCTGGTGTCACCGCGCGTGCGGCTCGTGTCCCTCATTGCCGTTTTCCCTCTTCTTTCAGCTCATCACTGCAAGCAGCCGGAGACGCCGTCCCACGCCAACGTGGGCGCCCTGGACCTGCCCTCGCTGGGCTACACGCTCATCTACTCGTGCCAGAGCGGCTTCTACCTCACCGGAGGCTCCGAGCACCGGACCTGCAAAGCGGACGGCAGCTGGACGGGGAAGCCACCCATTTGCCTCGGTAAACGCTCTGTGCACCTTCGGTTCGGTCCGCTCGGATCGCCGGGATTCCCTCTATTTCCCGGCCCGTCTGGGATTCCCTGTGGTGGTGGCAGTGTCCCAGGAGGAATGTGAGATGCTGCAGTTGGTGCAGGGTTTGTGCTTCTCTTCCAGCTGACGTCCGGCCCAGCGGGAGGCCCATCGGCACCGCGCGGGACCCGCCGCTCGCCAAGGTGTCAGGTACTGTCGGGGGACCCTGCGTGTGGACGGGGCTGCAGGGTGACATCTCACATGGCCGGTGACCGGTGCCATCTCCTGTGCCCAGCCCCTTCCCTCATGCTGCAGCGGGGAACGGGCAGAGCCGGGCACCCCATGGCACCCCCAAAACTGCATGATGCTTCAATTAGAGCCCTATGAAATGGTTTTATTTTTCTTTTTTTACCTTTCTCTAAGGACCTATTTTCGCTTTTTGTTTGTTTTTAAGACTTCCAAGGCTTTTTCGTGTCAAAACAACAAAACGAATGTCACCAGCTTGTTTATTCTCTTTGCTTCCCCTTTTGTACTCGCTGATGAAAAAGCAGAGAGCGAGTGGGATCTGAGCTGTTTAAATAGGTATTTGTGAACTGAGGAAGAAAGAGATTTGTTCTGGTTTAATTCCTGAAAAATAAAGAACAAATGGCAACGCTCTTTCCTTCTCTCCATGCCCCATTGCCGTGGTTTCCAGTGCCTGCGGATGTGTTTGCAAGGAATTCCCTGTGGAAGGGCTCCTACGAGTACATGGGGAAGAAGCAGCCTGCGATGCTCTCCGTCACCAGCTTCGACGCTGCCACCGGTAAAGTCAACGCCACGTTGATAGACCACAGCGGCGTGGAGCTCCAGCTGGCTGGTGAGCACCTGGCACGGGCGCTTTTGGGGGAATTGAGCTCACGGTGTCGTCACATTGTCACCTTTGATGAGCAGCAGCATCACAAAGCCAAGGACGCTGCACTCTGTTATCTGAAATGTGTTGATCACTCGACAGTGCGCGACAGAACCACCCGGTTCTGAAGTCTCTGATGTTTGGCTGGACCAAAATGAGCAGAATCGGGTACTTGGCTTTGCTTTGGCACCACCTGAAAGCAGCTCCATTCCCTTTATCCCAGAGTGTTTGTAGTCTAATACAAACGAGTGGCACAAGTGCTCATGTCCCTGTCATCTGTGGAGCACCATGCTGTTACCAGTCAAGTAACATCAGCAAAACATAAACAGCTGAGTCTCTTCCCATGCAAAATAACTTTAATATCCACTGTTTTGGGGGAACTGCACACAGGGCTGTGGTTTTGTGGTCCATTTCCTGGCATTTCTCAGCAGGAGGTTTGCAGGAGATGTTGCCCACTCTCAGATGAGCTGGTTTCTCTGTTCTCTGAGGAAGAAAGTTGATTGCATTGAACCTAGATGTTGGGTTTTTTGGTGATCTCATGATTAAGCATCCCATATTTTCCAGGCATTTACAAGAAGGAAGATGTGCACCTGCTTCTCCAGCTTTATCAGATAACGGGGCCAGTAGAGATCTTCGTCAACAAGTTCCGAAACGATAAATGGGCTCTCGATGGACACGTAAGTGCATGGAGACGTCACACACCACGTAGCTGGTAGCAATATTGGGCTGTCACCATGCAGAGACCTGCTGGCCTGCAGGGTATGTAGGACACTCAGTGGTCAGCTCTTCCCCGCTCCCTTCCAGCCCTGGGTTTTCCAATTGCCCTGTGTTTTTAAATCCGTAAGTCTTCCACTTAGCACTAAAGGACAAACCAACACGACTAATTCCATTTTAGCATTTTGTGTCTGTTAAACATCGGGCTGGAAGAGCTAATCTTCCCTCCCGGAGTGAACTCTTCACCCCAATTTCTGTGTCTGGTAACTCCCGATGCCCTTACGAGACCCGCTGGAGCTCGGCAGGAGTGTGCATCTCATTGACCCGTGGCCACTTGTAGCCCAGAGCTATTGCTATGGCTTTTGAATAGCAATATGGGCTGTAGCTTATTGCAAACAAGACTTTTTCCCCTTGAGAACCGAGTCTTAGCAAGTGGTCGGGCACTTGGACTTCTGGAGCAATACCACGGCTTTCTGTGCAATTGAATTAAATTAATGCTGTGCATAAACTCGAAGGAGACTACAGAAATAGAGCAACAACTGCTCATAAACAGTTGGTTAGAGAAAGGTCTCAAGCAAAGCCCAGCTGCTGTATTCCTGGAGCTCTTATTGGGAGCTAACAGCTAATCTGCGGTGGCAAACAGCACTTAGAAGAGCATAGAATAGTTTTCTTGCTCTGTTTTATTCTCTGGATTATTTTTTTTTTGGTCAGATTTAACTATGAACTGCTTAGTTCCAGTCTACATTTTCGCATGGCATCTCCTAGCACACATCTCCCAGGGCTCCAGATTCCCTTTTCCCCATGTCTCCCCAGGCACCGGTATCAAAGCAAGATCTGGAGACACAACTGCCAAGAACGCTACAGCCCCAATGTACTTCATAATTATTGTAAAAGGTTTTTTATGTGGACGCTTCCGTCCGTAACGGCGAGCAGAGACAGGACCCAGGGACCGAAGGGGTGTTAACAAGCCGTGAAAACGTTGAAAAATGCATTAATCCGTGGCCGCTGTCATTACAGGTCTCCTCGGAATCGTCAAGCGGCACTTTCGTGTACCAGGGCTTTGTGCGTGGCAAAGGCTTCGGGCAGTTTGGCCTTCAGAGACTCGGTAAACTTCCTCTGATTCCTCCTCTTTTGCCTGTGTTGCTGAACGCTGACTCTTAGCAGTAGTGGAATTTTTCGAGCTTGAAGCTCTTTTTTGTCCCTGGCTTTAATTCTGGGTCCTGCGGGGCCAGGGCTGCAGGGGGAGAGGTGCCGTCGCCTCCACCTCGTGTCACCCGGTGCTGTCACCTTGCGCAGGAGGGTCCCAATCCCCAGGATTTCCTCAGTGGAGGTTGCTCCTTGCTGACTCCAACTGCAGCCTGCGCAGTGGCTGCAGCAGCTCTGCCCTGGCTTGTGCTCAAGCACTAACTATCGGATATTCTGGCAAGGAAGACTAAACCTTGCCTTGACTTGGATAGTGCAAAATCCCAGGGAAAACAAACAATGCAACTTAACGCAAACAGTTTTAACTTGGGAGCTTAAGTTTATTTAAACAAACTGGTTTCTATCTGAAGACAACAAGAGCTTTGGAAACACAAACTGCATGTGTGTTTTTCATGGTACTAGATATCTCAGCTAAGCTCCCCAGACCCGTTAGGACTACAGAAAGCATCTCCATTTCACCTTAAGAAATCTCTGAGGCACATGAAAGCTTAAACCCCCTAAGGTCTGAGCTCCTAAATCTCTCTTAAAATGTGACTTGATCTCTTAGATCCGATAGGAGTTTTGGAGTCTGACCCCTGAGCGCCGTCACCTTTATAGAGGATTAGCTGCACTTCATCCCAGCCTTTGGAAGTCGCTCTTAAAGCCTAGCTTAAAGCTTCCAATAGCATTTTT
>JAWLRI010000564.1:3543366-3561056 GCA_034781795.1 Crypturellus tataupa | reverse complement strand
AGAGGATTAGCTGCACTTCATCCCAGCCTTTGGAAGTCGCTCTTAAAGCCTAGCTTAAAGCTTCCAATAGCATTTTTGCAAAATAGCCTATTTACATCTCTTTTTAATTGAACTTTTAAATGATGATGCCCTAAGTAAGTAGACTAGATCTCCAAACTGTTCTGCATATGATTTGGAAGTTTTGATTACCTTTTACAACAACACATGCAACTATGTTGTTCTCTTATTGCAAATGTAACCTGTAACTCAAGCAAACACCATCTCTTGCAGTTTAAATATGAAATATGTTTGTGTTGTGTTTCAGACATCAGCATGATGGAAAATGACCCGGAGTCGATAGGACATCATTTTGCATCCAACAGCAGTTCTGTGGCAGCTGCCATTCTTGTGCCTTTCATCGCCCTGATTATTGCAGGGTTTGTGCTTTATCTCTACAAACACAGGTGGGTGTCAGGAGCGACGCCACGAGGAAAATAAGTTAAGGAGAGGGCAGAAATAGTTGTGTTCCTGGCTTGGGAGTAGCTCCCTAGTTCTCTTTTAATTCAGGAGATGAAAAAATAATGGAGCGAGTGGATGGGGGAGAGCGTTAGGAGAATTGTCATATTTATCACCCCTAATAGAATTTGTGGTGACATCCAGTGAGATAAGGCAAAGTGAATTCCACACTTCAGCACTCACAGGGGCTTTGCACATGTTGGGAATTAGTTGCTTGTCGTGGTGGATGTGTCGCTGGGCCGTGCTGCAAAGGACCACGTAGGTTGGCAGCTCTGCTTGGGCCATGCCAAGGTCTGGAGAGCTCCCGGTGCTGCAGTTCTCTAGGAAGATTTATTGTATATCCCTAGCCCAGGTGTCCTACCTCCTCCAAAAGCAGCTTTTTCCTTAGGCCTGTCTGTGTTTTGCTGCTGATTTTGGCCGTGACCTCCCTGGGTGTTCCCTTCCCCGCAGGAGAAGACCCAAAGTCCCGTTCAACGGCTACGCGGGCCACGAGAACACCAACGTGCGAGCGACGTTCGAGAACCCCATGTACGACCGCAACCTGCAGCCCACGGACATCATGGCCAACGAGACGGAGTTCACAGTGAGCACCGTGTGCACGGCCGTATAGCACCGTCCCGCGCGGTGAGTAGCTACCCGGGATTGCAATCCCACATAGCGGATGAGCAGGCATCATTTTGGGACCCGAAGGAAGCTGCTGCTCCACCAGCACTTCCCCGTGCAGTAACAAGCTGTTTCTCTCTCCCCTTTCCCCTGCGCCAGCCGCCTCGGGGTGGTACCTCGTCGACCATCGTGTTTCACCTCGCCCGTCCCCATCCGTCCCTCCCTTCTCCCCTCTCCCGACTTGCTGAGGCTGCAGGAAGCGGCTGCTCCGCGTTGGACCCGACGGCGACTCCGAGCGACGGCGACCGGCAGCGTCTCCGCGCGGAGCCAACAGAGGGGCCGCTGCAGCCCCGCTCCTCTCCCGGCGCCCTGCAAGACACGGGGGAACGGGCACCCAGGTGATAGGAAGTCTTCTAGGAGCTGGATCTGGGGTATTTTCCAGGAGGGAATGGCAGGGTCCCGGGCGCACAGAGCTCCTCGCTCATGGGCAGAGCTCGTGGCACGGAGGCAAACGCAGGTTTTGCTGCACGTGATGCTGGTAGAATCGATTGCAATTGTGGGACGTGGTGAGTTGCTGCTCTGCAGTGGTTGGTCCTGTGGTTCCTTGTGGTTCTTGCGTAACGCAGGGTGTTTTGCAGAGGAAGAGTTTCCACCTAGGGGCTTGTGTGCAAGGGAAGCAAAAAATTTAAGTTTTTCTCCTCTTACCCAGCTTTAACTTTCCTCTGGAGGTTTTAGTTTGATTTCTTCTGCCCTCTGTTGGTTTTAATGTCATTTCCTTGGAAACTGAGGCCACTTTCTGGGCTGATGGGGAGATCTCTCCCCGTCCCTGGCCCTCTTGCACTGCTGAGAGATGTATCTGCCCCTAAACCTGGCACCGAGGAAGCTGCTGCTGGACACGAAGGTGCAGAAACCTTTTCAAAAATAACTCTAACAAACACCGATTCCCCCTCAATAGCATTCAAAAGCCTTTGCCCTTTCTGCACTGATCCTCCAAATGGCAATGCAATAAGAGTTTTAATTTCTATCCAGAGCTCTTGGCTTTTATTTCCCCGGAGCAGGAGGGTTGCCTTGGCTCTCCTGAGCGCAGATAAGGCAGCTTGACATTTCTCCTCCCTTGGAAAAGGCCGGGGCTTTGGTGACAACCACCATCCTCTAATAAAGCGGAGAGCTGCTCCTGTCGGCTCAGGGCTTTGGGGTGTCTGGGTGGCTCCGTGCACCCGGGCTGGCATCAGCCCCGGTAACGCGGGGCAGTGCCCGGGGCAGCTCTGTCCTGCAGAGGACTTGGAGGACGCAGAGTTAAAAGGCACGAGGTGGTGGTTCCGCCCAGGCTTGTCTTTAAACACCGACTTCCCCATCTAGTGTCAGCCGAGGTTTTCCCTAACGAAACCACAAGAAGATTCTTCTCCCGGTTTGGTTTTCCCTCTTGCTTGTGTGCGAGTGAGCGTGTGTGCCTAGATATAGAAAAAATATATATATATTTGTACCTCTGCCTCTCGTTGGGAGCCTTGAGCCCAAGCAGTGCTGCACGGCCCCTGTGCCGAGGAGCCAAAGCGTGCGGAGGCCGCAGGGTCCGGCTGGGCAGGCGCCGCTCCCGGGATGCTGCTGCGGGAAGGGGTCGGAACCGCGTTCCCCGCAGCTCCGTATCCCACCCGGCTCCTGCCGTGTCAGCACAGGCTCTGCAGGAGGACGTAAATCCCCTGGGAGAGCCGGGATGGGACGGGATCCCCAAGGGGAGTGTGGTCCCTCGTGCCGAGCGCCGCAGCATCCCGGCCTTCCCTGGGATAAAATCGGGACAGCCGGAGCCTTCCCGCTGCAGCAGCCAAGTTTGCAGGCTCCCGCCGAGCTGAAGGGAACCCTGTCCCCGCGCTGCTGCGTGCGCTTGTCCACGCGCCGGCACAGCAGCAGCTCCCACGTTCGCTTTGCAGCCCTGCGAATCCCGCTGAATCCCAGCGCCGTAGCCAGGAGCCACGCGGGGCACCCCGGGCGTTTGAGAGCGCAAGGTAGGGAGAGCTCCGACCCGCGCAGCACCCGCTACCCAGCCCGTCCCATCCCCTTCCCCTGCACAGCCCAGGCAGAGGAGGACAAGGCAGGGAGGTTATTCCATTTTTTTGCAAGCTGGGACCCAGTATGTGACATTCTCCATTTTTGTGTCCAGCAGGTTTGCATTATATTTAAAAAGAAAAAAAAAAAAAAAGGTAAAACAAAAAAAGGAAAAAAAAATCCCTCTTTTGTACAGAGATATATTTTTATGAAGCAAAAGTTTGTACAGTTAAAAGACACAATGTAAATTTTTTTTTCATTATTGTAGTAAAAGTAGTAGAAGATCAGCTTTTCTTTTGTAAATGTAATAAAATGTATAAATATCGTTTACATAAAAGTGTAAATATGTAATCTATACATACACTCGGCTTGTCTGCAATATATACAGTTTAATTTATCTGTCTCTGTATATGAGGCTTTTCATTGTGTCCAGGCATACTTTCCTGAATTTGAAAGCTATTTTAAATTTTTGAATTAAAATAAAATATAAATTTTTGCATTGCTTTTCTTACATTTTTCTGGTGCCTCTTTCCTGAGCTTGGTCTCTCGCAGGCGCCTGCAGATGCTCCTGGAGTCCGGGCCGTGCGGAGGAGCCGTGGAGGCAGCGGGATGCCTGGGCTCGCGGGGCCGGGGTGTTTTTGGGGAGCGAGATGGGGTCTGTGCACGTTGGCTTCACCTTTGCTTCCAGGCCGGCTCCGAGCAGCTCCGGATGGAGCGGATATCCCGACCTTGCGGCTGTCCCAAGGAGAGCGGCAAGGACTCAGGCAAGTCCCTATCACCCCAGCCCTGCTCCCTGCAACCTCAAGCACAACCTTAAACAAGATCCTTCCAAAAGAAGCAAAATCCTTCAGGTTGTGATTCCTTTCTCAACATGAGAGTTGGTGCAGCTGTGGGGCTGGATTTGCACTGCTGGAAGTTGGAGATGGAAACAGAGCATTTGCTGGCTGGCAAGGGCTGCAGCCGCCTTGGTGCCTTCTCCACTCGGTGCCTTAAGAGAGCTGCATCCTCGCTGATGCACAGGGAGGTTTGTATTTCTAGTTTCTAGTTTGTATTTTCTAGTTTCTCCTCTGGAGACGGGTGTTTTGGTCTGACCGTTCTAAGTGTTGGCTTGGGCATTGCCACCGGAGCAGTTTTCCAATCACCCCTTGCAAAATTGGCTCAAGCAGAACCTGCTCTGTGTTGCAGCTGCTGTGTTGCAGTCCAGGTAGGGAGGACCCGTCGTCACCGGTGCCGCACACGGGATGCTGATGCCTGCGACTGTCCCCGAGCTTGGACCTCGGCAGCCTGGGCTCCCTCCATCCCAAATCGGCGCTCCTGGAGGAACCGAGAGCGAACGGATGTTGAGGAAAACTAAGGACAGGAGAGACCTTTGTAGCTCTCCCATCTGACGGCGCTTCCAGAAGCTGCACAACCAGCCCCTGGGATAGAATTCCCATTGGACCATACTGGTGCAGCAGGGTGGTGTTCAGGCAGCACAGCGAGCGTTTGCAGAGCTCATAGCAGTTTCTTGAGGTGCTGCGTAAATGAGGGATTGACCTCCGGGCTGTCCTCTGCCCCGCATGGCTGCGGGTCTGCAGCCTTGTGCAGGGCTCGGCCTCTGCGCTCGCTGCGTGCAAGGAGGCTGCGACTGCACTAATGCACCTCACTGCATTGGTGGTGGTGTTAGTGTTGCATTTGCTGCATTAATGTTATTGGTGTTGCACTGAGTGCGTTACTGTTATTACTATTGTGTTGGCTGCATTAGTGTTATTAGTGTTGCACTGACTGCATTAGTGTTATTAGTGTTGCATTGGCTGCATTAGCATTAATAGTGTTGCACTGACTGCATTAGTATTATTAGTGTTGCATTGTCTGCATTAGTGTTATTAGTGTTGCATTGACTGCATTAGTGTTATTGGTGTTGCACTGAGTGCATTAGTGTTATTGGTGTTGCATTGGCTGCATTAGTGTTATTAGTGTTGCATTAACTGCATTAGTGTTATTAGTGTTGCATTGACTGCATTAGTGTTATTGGTGTTGCACTGAGTGCATTAGTGTTATTAGTATTGAATGCATTAGTGTTATTAGTGTTGCATTTGCTGCATTAGTGTTATTAGTGTTGCATTAACTGCATTAGTGTTATTAGTGTTGCATTGAATGCATTAGTGTTATTAGTGTTGCATTTGCTGCATTAGTGTTATTAGTGTTGCATTGACTGCATTAGTGTTATTGGTGTTGCATTGACTGCATTAGTGTTATTAGTGTTGCATTGACTGCATTAGTGTTATTAGTGTTGCATTAACTGCATTAGTGTTATTAGTGTTGCATTGAATGCATTAGTGTTATTAGTGTTGCACTGACTGCATTAGCGTTATTAGTGTTGCATTGGCTGCATTAGTGTTATTAGTGTTGCGTTTGGTTGCATTAGTGTTACTAGTGTTGCACTGGCTGCATTAGTGTTATTAGTGTTGCATTGGCTGCATTAGTGTTATTAGTGTTGCATTGGCTGCATTAGCATTATTAGTGTTGCACTGGCTGCATTAGCATTATTAGTGTTGCACTGGCTGCATTAGTGTTATTAGTGTTGCACTGGCTGCATTAGTACTATTAGTATTTTATTGACTGCATTAGTACTATTAGTATTTTATTGACTACATTAGTACTATTAGTATTTTATTGCTCCTTGTATGGTGGCAGCTCTAACCAGGAGCCTGCGGGTCCTTGGGGCCAGGGCCGTGTCCTGTGCTCGTGCCCGTGGTTGCCCAGCAGGACACACGAGCGCACGGTGGCAGCGATGCCCGAGGTCCTGAGCAGCGAGCTGAGCGTTTCCAGCAAATCCCTAAGGAAATGGAGCCTTCCGGGAGCACGTGAGGTGGGTGAGGAAATGCGGGAATGAGGGAACACAGAGGGGAGCGCAGGCGCTGCTGTGGGGTTTAAGGTCAAGGAAAAGCTTCCACTGGATTTTAATGGGATTTCAAGTGGACTTTGTTGCTGGAGTTGATCCCTGTGCAAATCCCGGGAGGCTCCATCCACCCGAACGTGCAGGGAGGCGCTTGGCGGCCGGAGGCTGTTGAAGGAGCCCTCGCGTACAAGACAAACTGCAGCCTCGACGCTACCTAATTGCTTGGGTAACGCCAGTTTGTACTGTGCCAATTTCCTCATCCATTTTTAAATTTCATTACAGGGATCCCGCTTTGTGCAGGGCTCTTTGCCGTCTCGCTCAGGCTCTTGGTTTTATTGACTGCAAATGGAAAGTTTAAGCGTATTCCTAAAGAAATAAAAACAACAGAGATGCTCGCGTAGAGCTCAGCACTGGCCGCGTGTTTCCCTCTGGAATTAGCAGGGAAGCTGGATGAGGGCAGGGTTAGAAACGTGCTGCTCCATGAGGATCAAATCTCGTGGTCCGTTTGCACCGGGAAGGGCAAAGAGCTGATATCCCAGTTTCCCGGCTGCAAACGGGAGCAGCAAGTGCCGGCGGTGATGAAGATGCTGGAGTTATTTGGGAGCTGGGAAGTGCAAGGATCAGGAGGAATATGTCAGGATCGGGCAGCAGAGCCGTGCGTGGTGCTGGGGGACGGGGTTATCTCTGCAGAAGACACTGAGTTGCCCAAATTCCCCACGTTCTCCCCTGAGCAGATGAGATGTAAAATCCCTCGCACGGGGCTGCGGCAGTAAATCTGCAGCTAAATGGAAAACCCAAGCAGACTTATTTTCATACGATTTAGCTGAGATTTGGCATCTTGGAGGGAGGGAGGGGAACAGGAGCAAGGCTGGCTTTTCTCTTCAGAAATATTCCCAGCACTAAAAGTAGAATTTATAGTTCAGCGCTAGGGGGGAAAATGCATAATTCATTTCTGAGGCTGGAGATGACAAAGAGAAGGTGGCGTTTCATTTGGACTTGTGCTGGGAGCTGCGGACGAGGCCCCCCCCTTGTTCATCTGCTGTGCAGGGGGAGAAAACGGGTTTATCCGCGAAGGGGAGCGATGCTGGGGTCTCCCGCATGCAAAAAATCCCATGGAAAGGTGGAAAATCGCGGGTGCCTCCAGCCCGAGCGGGAGCTCCGGCTCCCTGTGCCGGTCTGCAGGCTCCTTGGCAGCGTTCAGCCCCCGGAGAACCTGCATTTCCATGGAGAGCGGAGCGATCCCGGGGGAATCCTCCTGCCACCCCCGGCCAATTAGCCCAACGGTGTGAAGTTCTAGGATTTAAGCTGCTCTGTGACAGCAGAGCGCTCTTGGTGTGCGAGGGAAGCAGTTTTAGCCGTTCCGGGAAGGAGGACGTTCTTCCCCTTGCGGACAGGTGAGATGATTAATCATCATCGTTGTGCCCTTAGCGTTAATATTCCTGCACTGGTTTTTTTTCCTGCAGTTTTTTCACTTCTTGTCCCTTCCCTGGCGCGAGGTCCCCGTTTCCAACATCCGCTGGGCAGGGAGCAGCATCTCCAGCTGCCGATTCCTGGGGCCCTTGCGGTAAATGCACTTGGTTGAGCTGGTTGAACTGGCCAGGGATGTTTTTCCTCTTCTATTTTTGAGCCTGGATTAGAGAATGAAGCCTCTCTTGACCCTAGAGCTTCAATTCTGCTCTTGGAATTCAGCCTGGATGGTGGGAGCGTGCATGGCCCTTCTCCTCGGGATGCTCCATGCACCGGCCAGGACCCTTCCTCCTTCCCCATCGCCTCTTTCCAGGGTGCTTTTTCCTGGGAATTTGTGCAAGTCACTGGAGCCGCTTTGGCTTCCAAGATATAACCCAAGCCACACTTCACTTCTACCCCTTATTGAGCCACTTTATGCGCTTATTGCTCTTATTTACACATCCTTCCCGCACGCACACTCCAGCCTTGATTTTGCACCGTTAATCAGGCAGAGCGCTGTGGCACGCTCTTCTTTAATTAAAGAATTAAAGCCCTACCTGAGGAATGCAGATGCGACGGCGAAATTAAATTATTTAAATAAAGCCAGGCCATTAATTATGCATGTCCTTCAATCTTTCATCTCTTGATAAGCTCCAACAGCTTTTGGAAGGGGAAAAAAAAAAGAAGCGGAGGAGTCTGTATGAATTAATGAAGCACCGAGGCCCGTTCTGGGGTACGGGAGAGCGCAGCTGTTTGAATGCAGTTTCAGAGCGGGGAGATTTCCTACTCGGATCCAAATGAAGATGCCAGATGGCTTTGGATAGCGAGGATCTATGGCCATGGATTGCATCATGGGTTTGGGAGGTCCATCCTGCCCGTGTCCCTCCTGGCTCCGGAGCTGGTGACGCTCATCCCGTGTCACTCATCCCACTCATCCCAGGGACACGGAGGATCATTAAGGAATGGGCTGGAGGGAGCCGGAGCTCCAACCTCGGCGCTGAAGGTCACAAACCAGCCGTGGCCACCAGTGAATCCCGGCTGACGAGACGGAGCAGCGGGGAAGGGGCTGGAACGCTTTGCCTGTTGCATTCGGTATTAATTAGCGCCAATTAGCCTCTGTTATTAAGAACGAAGAATGCGGCAAGGGAAGAATCTGACAGCTGAGATTTGAGGTAGCAACAGAGGAAGCTCCAGCTCTGGAGAGTTAAAATTAGGAGCGAAATGAGGAGATGACAGCGCTGAGAGTCACATCCTCCATCCACTCAGTGTCCCCTCCATAGACCCAGTCATCGTCTCAGGCTGCTCCTAGGACACTGGTGACAGGGACGGAGCGGACGCTGCTCCTCGGGACAGGCAGCTCGTTCATATTCATGCCATCGGCTCCGGCGGCAGATGAATATCTCGCCGCGTGACGAGTGCTTGAGCAGCGGAGCATGATCCCCCCTTCCTCTGGGCTGTTGTGCTTGGCTTCCCTCCCTCTGCTTCCCAGCTCCATCCTTATTCGCGCGCCGGCCGGGGCGCTGCCAACACGGTGGCCTCCAATAAATACGTCAATAACAATTGGAAATCATCAGGTCGCGATGCCCTTGGCCTGGCTTTTATTGAGTGAAACGACCTGAAATATTTATACGCGCTGGCCGTGCCGGTAGAAAAAAAAGAGTAATAGAATAGGAGGCGGCTGTTAATGTTTGACAAACAGATTTACTTGGATGTAATCAAATTGCAGCATATGCTTGGGGGGACGAAAATCAACAACGTTAACGAATTGCAGAGCAGCCGTGGTTTGCTGTAGCCAGCCCGTAACCGTATTCCGTAGCAGTTTCCATTGAACGCAACATTTATAGCTATCGCGTTACCGCTCGCAGAATTAAGTGATGTTTTTTTTTGTAATAAACGCAATAATTCTGCCTGCCGTGGTCACAAACGGGGGGTTTTCTGTGGGTTGGAGCACAGGGCTCCTCTTTGGGGTGTCCACAGCATCCGGACAGGCTCATCCATGGGCACTCCAGGGCTTCCTGGAGGTTTTTCCCATTGTCAGGACAGCTCTGGAGGGACCAGGATGATCCTCCTGCTCCGTGTGCTGTCCCTGTCCCTTGTCCCTGTCCCTTAGCTAGTGGGGACAGGGGACACACAGCTGGTTATTGGAGGAGGGAGCAGCTCAATACAGTAAAACCCTTGTCCTAAGGAATAAAGAGAATTCCTAGGAAAATGGCAGTTCTCAGGAAGGAGAGGGATTGCCTAGCACCTGGATTTGGGAATTCCGGTGATCGGGTTCCTTCCCCAGGTCCAGGCATGCGGGGATGTCGGAGGGAGCGGATAGCCCTGGCCGGTACCCAGGTTTCACCTCTCGTTTTCCAGTGGCACCAAATGGAGCCGGCAGCCTCTGGGAGGAGACGGCTGCACCTGGGACTCAGACCCAAACGCTAATTAAACCTGGAGCTAATTGCTAAAGATCCCGGGTGGATTTACGGCAGCAACTCACTCCCATGGAATAAACCATCCTCGACCCCTGCGCCCATCCCCGCCTCAGCCTCCTTGCCCTTCTCCATCATTTATGGCAGGTGCCAATACAGCGGAATTATTTAGCCGGTGACTTTCTCTCGTTCCCCCTACCTTGCATTATCCATCTTATTTTCTGTTTCCATGCGTTATTCATAAAGCTTTTCGTGTCAGCCTGCTCGGCAGCCGGCGGAGGGGGAAGCCTGTGGAGGCAGGCGGGTTTGTTCTGCATAAAAGGCCATAAATAATCGGAAAAACTGCCGCGCGGCAGCACATTGCAGGGGCCGGCGCTTCGTACCGGGAGGCTTCCTGCAGCATCGTCTTGTTTGCAACCAGCAGCAGCCAATTTTGGGGCCCTTTGCAGCTGCTTTTCCCCTCTGTTGGTTCTAATGCGGGTTAGGGGATGGGGAGGGTGATGCACTAACAGCTTCTTAGTGTCCCTCCAGCAGCCCCCTTGCATGAAGTTCATTCCTGATCGGAGATATCTCCATAAAACCCACTTGGAGCGGGGGAATAGCACAGGGAGCAGTGAATTCTGCTGTCGTCCAACTATAGGAGCGTTTTAAACAGGGAATGCAAGCCCTTGGATGGAGTGGTGAGAGTCCTGCAGTTCAGCTCTTGACAAGAAAACGTGGTTTGTGTTCAGCAGCAAAAGGCGCCGTCGCGCTGCAGAACGCGGCTTTGCTGGTGACACGGCCCTGGTGCCGCCGGAGGCTCCTGGGCAGAGCGGGATCGATGAGATCCGTGTCCTCCCGGGCGTCCCCTGCCCTGGCCGTGAGGCTGCTGCCGCCCTGGTGTCCTGCAGCCCTTGTCTTGGCACCCGGACGTGTCCCCCGTGTCTGGGTGCGGGAGGGGATTCACTTGGTGCCACCAAGAACTGATATTCTCAGGCCGGAGCCAACGCTGGATGCCTTGACCTGGGCCTGGGTTCTGCTGCAAGGAGCAATTCAGCTACGGAATGGGGAAGAGCTTGTGCCGGAATTCCTGACCCTTGGAATGCGCCAACCTCCATTGCATATACAAGCAAACTGGAAATCCGCGATTGCCTGGTGTCAAAACCAGCTTTAGGTTTCTTTTAAATCAAATAGCTGCTCTGAGGAGGGATTGGTGGAGGTTTCATTAGGAGGCGAGCGGATCCTGCTTTATCCAGCTCTCCGATGGGGCATTTCTAACGCTGGCTCCGCGCTGCAAGCAGGACTTGCTGCTAAATCCCTTCTTCTCTTTCTTCCCTTCTTCCTTTTGGCAAAAACAGACAGAACTTCATTTTCTGGCAATTACCCCGAGCTGAGAGCAATAAATAACTTCAGAGGCGACGCTGAGAAGGTGGAAGGGAGGAATAACAAAAGCACACGTATGCTGGCTCCTAAAAACTGCACGAAAAGCAAGGGGGGAAGCTCGACACGCCAAATAACCACAATTGCCAGCAGATTTATGGATTGCACCGTGATATACAGGGGATCTGAAGCTGGGTAGGGCATAACGTAATAAATCAGGCACAAACAGCAGTCCGGGTACTCCCTGCTTCCCCGGAGCAGACTGCAATAGGATTTTCTTTTAAAGAATAACAGAAACGGAGAAATCGGTGCGTTCGTTTGCAGTGTAAAGATAAAGAAAGAGGTGTGTTAATGAGCGAAACGAAATAAGGGAATGCGTGTTATTTGCAAGAAGCTTCTGTCTCTTTTGGGGTATTTTAAGGAGATTTTTTAGCCTTGGTTTCATCCGAATTAGGTGCGAATCAGCACTGGGTAAGTGATGCCAGTTTAAACGTGCAAAATCGGGTGATAAACTGCATGTTTTAGGCCAGACGTGCCAGAGGGTCACAGGAGGGGTGCCCGTCCCCGCGGTGCTGGTGATGGATGAGCCGGACCTCAGCGGGCACCGCGGTGCCCGGGACGCGCGAAGGTGCCCGATGGCAGCAGTATGAGCGGTGCCGGATCCCCCGGGATCTTGTTCCCATCCCAGAGCCCGCGGTGGCCGCGGCGCCGTGTCCCCGGTGCCAGGTTGAAGATGCCGCCGGCCGCGTTGGTGCTTCCCTCTCTCTGCAATTTCCTTCCCCGGCGCCCGCTGCTCTCCACGTTGGTGCCGGTGACGTTCCCTGGGCACCCGGAACGGCCTCAGCCCGTCCCCTCCGCATGAGTGCGATTAGGACAACTATTTTCTGCTTTTATCCCTACCCAAGGACTGGTAAGCGCTGCGATTCCTCCTCGGATGTACCCGGTCATCCCGGCGATGACTTTGGTTCCGAGCGAGGACAAGCTGCGAGACGGACCCTGCAAGCAGGAAAAAGGGGACCCCAGGGCCCAAACCCGCCACTTGCTTCCCTCCTGCTGCCAACGCGGCCACGGGCACCCGCCAAGCCCTGCTGCGTCCCCGACTTCCAAGCGAGATGGCAGAACCAACCCAGGCTCCGTGTGCAGTTAATCGCTCCAGCTCGTTCTCTTATCTTGGCTCTTAGGTGCCCGCGTCCGTACGCGCTTCCAAAGGAAGACTAATTACGGCGCGGATAAAGCCTTCATTATTTTTAATAGCATCGGGTCCACCCGTTGAGTTATTACAGTAATAAAAACTAATTAGATCCCTGGTGATGTGTCCCCCCCCCGTGCACGCGGCTGGCCTGTCTTATCGCTTGTTATTATAAAAACACACACCCGCGTGGCAGACCATTGGTAATAATGGCTGAGCCTTTCCAAGGGGCGTAAAAAATAATGGTATTTCGCACAAATAACTGCTGTTATTTAAGAATCTGGCAGGAAAAGCGCTGGTTTGTGTAGGGGACAGGTATGTAAGTGATAATGGCTTTATCACAGCACAGGGAGGTCGGTCCTGGTGATGCCATCCGGGGCTCTTGGCCGTGGTTTGACCCTACGTGGTGGCAGTTGCTGGTGACAGGGACCCTGGGGCAGGATGCAGCCCTGGGAGCTGCTGTCCCCGTCTCAGTGTGACTCCCTTGTGGGACTTTGTCACCTCGAAGTGACCAGCGCGGCCGAGGAGCAGCCCCGCTGTCGCTGCAGGGGGTTGCCCAAGCTGCCTGGCGAATGCTCGTAAATCCCCAGTGCGTTTGCATCGATAATTGATGTGCACGAGCACACGGAGCAGCAGGAGGGAGTTTAAATTGTGTCTTCCTTGATGGGCACCCGACTCCTCGAGATCGGGGCAGCCCCGGTCGGTGCAGCCTGTTCTGGTGCCCGCGGTGCCTCCTATCTCACAAGGACCGGCCTCTCCACAACCCTCTGTTTGCTCTGGGAACCCATGAGATTCCTAAACTTGCAGCTTTATTGCAGTTTTATATTGAAAAATGCAGCCCTAAAAGGTGCGGCTCGTCAGGAAACTGCTCTCGGAGCCAAAAACAGGGAGCGAAATCTCCCTGCATCCCAACGGTGCGTAGAGCAGGGCGCGGGCTGGGGCGCAGCTCCCGCCTTGCTTTGCTCTTACTCGTTTTATAAATTAAATGTGAACGTGCGTCGGCCCTTCTGCATCCAGATGGAGCCTTGGGGTGGGCGCAGGCAGGGCACGCGTTCCTCCCAGGAAATACCGCTCCGTCTGCCCTTTCAAACGGTCATTTCAGCTTATTACGGCACGGAGCGCTGGGGATCCTTGGGAATCCTTCACCTCTGCAGCAATCCCGAGCCCTTTGCTGCTGTTAAAAGATTTCGGGGCGCATCAGCGGGGTTATTAAATTAAGGCTCAAAAATTGGAGGGGCGGTTGGTGCTTCTTGGAGGGGAAACGTTAGCAGGGGTTAAATGGAAGGACGGGCATTGAAGTGATCCCGGAGCTGCCCTCGAGGTCTGAATTTGCTTTTCCTTTTCCCTTTCCCTTTCCCAAACGTCGTGGTTACGTGGAGGTGTTTGGAGGAGGCAGGAATCCGCCTGGATTCAGTGGGAATTTGGGCTGTGGCAAAAGCCACCCACGTTTGTGCCCTCGGATGGCCGCACCGAGTGGGTAGATCCAGGTCTTTCCCCCACATTGCCCTGGTTCCTGGGCACAGACACTGCAGCAAATAAGATTCAGACCCCAAACTTGCCTCCGAGTTTGCAAATCCGCCCTTGCCGCCCGTAATTCCCAAGCTGATTGACCCGGCCAGGTCTGCAGCCCCTCCGGACCGCTGCGAAATGAGGGAGATTCAGCCTTAAACGGATGCCACTGCAGCCCCACGCCTGTAATTGGGTTATTTTGGGCAGATTTGGGTTTTTAAACCCCACAAATTCCTTGCCGCTTTGACATTAGCTTCCCGGCCGTTGCACCCACACGCCGAGTTGCTCCTGGTCAGCGCGAACCTCTGCTCCCCAAAGCGATTTTCTATTAGCAAAGCTTTTGCTGCGCGGAGCACGGCTCATTGCGAAAATCAAGCCAATGGGATTGTAACTATCGATTTTTCTTCTACTTTTACCGCTCTCGCGCTGCCGAGAAAACATTTCTGCAGCAAATGATAGCCACTTCGGGGCAGCTCCTTGTAATTGCCAGAGCGCAGCGAGCGCCTTGCCCCAACGCAACCGGGTTGTCTCAAACAGGGCGGATTTCTCAAGAAACGGGAAGAAATTCTGTTTAAAACGCTGCAAATGACACAGCAGCGGGCACGGCCCTGCTGTCCCCTGGGCGCTGGGCGAAGAAACCAAAAAGCACTTTTGTCCCCATGGTTTTTAAAGGACGGGGACAAGGAGCCGGCGGTGACATTGCCACCAGCAGCAAAGCCACCGGCTTCCCAATCCAATGGAGTTTTGCACCGGGATGTCCCCATGCTCGGAAGAGTGACATTCCCGATGGGAGAAGCCCCGGGTGCTCCGGTGCCCAGGCAGCTCCATCCTGCACCTTGATTAGATTAGGGCTCCTCGTAGAGCAACAACCAACTTTCTTTGCAGTCGCTCGTCGTTTATTCGTATTGCTCATTATTTCCCAAATCCCTCCGTTTTTGCTCCTCCCAACAGGTGCTCTGTTTAAAAATCTTAATTTTAATCACCTCGCTGCCCCCCGCTTGCAGGAACGCGGGGTGACCACGGCCCTCGCTGCATTAGCACTTGTCATTTATACAGGGATTTTAATTGAATCCTCGGAATCACGGATGGAATAGCAGGAGCCCTTTTGGCTGTGGAAGCGATGGGAATGGGAAGGAAAAGCACTGGGAGCTGAACCGCCTCCGGACACAGGGAAAAGGGGGATGGAGAGATGAGCTCCTGCTCACAACAGGGAAACTGAGGCAGGGAATCGGCTTATCCAAGGGCTTTCCCAGCGCCTGTTGTGTTTTTCCATGTTGGAGCTGCCCTGGGGGGTTCAAGGGAAGCACAGCGCCCTGCTGGGAATGCAAAAATAATAGGAATTATTACTGATAATACTAGGCAAGGGTAGGATGCCTCAGGGGTTAATTCTCACTTGCAAACCGACATTTATTCCCAGGATGTAAAACACTTCAACAATATTAACAGTGAAGAAGAATCGAGGGCCCTTTTGTCGGGGTTTGTTGTGTACGTTGCTTTTTTCTAAGTCCCATTAATTCTGTGCTCAACTGATGCATATTCAGATGGTGCAAGTGGGGCCCTAGCTGCTTCAATTAGCATTAATGCACAATTATTTTCCTCCGTATTTATGCTGCTCTTGCGGGGCACGGTTTTTGGTGTTTTGCTTTTGTTTTTTGGGGTTGTTTTTTGTCATTTCTATGGTAATTCAGCATTTTCAAACCCTTCTCCCCAAACTGTTTGCATGACACTAGAATGAGACAAGAGGAGGGAAAAATTACGGCTAAAGCAGCGGAGGAAGAAGAGGTTTCCTATCAAAGCAGGGGCTGAATCCTGGCTTTTACCAGCTCGTAAATGTACCCACATCCAAGGTGCAGATTGCACAGAACTGGTTCATTCCTGGATGCTGATTCCCAGCGGGAAACGGCAGCTTTTCCCGCAAGGCGCCCTCGGAGGTGGCAGGGTGGGAAAACGGGGCAGCTCCAGCCCTGCAGAAAACAAGGAAAACCAGTTTTCACGGGAAAACCGGGATGTCCCGAGGCTCTGCTGCCACAGCAGTCTGCATGGGAGCATCCCCAGGTGCTTGGGAATATTCCTATGGCTTTTCCCAGCAGCTCCCGTGGCGCAGGAAAGGTCCCGGCGCCGCGGACTCACATTCCTGCCGCTCGCGCTTCCAATTTCATAGTTCAGCGTGTTGGAAAATGGGAAAAGGATTTGCGAGGGGGAGATGGTTTAAGGCAGGGGCAGCTCCATATTCCATGTCCGTATTCCCATTCGTGGAGTTGGATCCATAAGGAGCAGCGCTGAACGAATGCAGCAGTGTCCACACAGGGCATCCCACCCTGGCACCGCCGCGGATCCCAGTGTTTTTAATGGGAATGATTCCCTGCAGGCACCGCACGGCATCGTGACAGTCGGGGTCACTCCTGTGAGATGAAAAATCTGGAAAATGATGCTCCTAACCCGGCTGAAATCCACTGAAAATCCCCCGGCTTTAAGAAATACAATTCATTTCGGGC
Source organism: Crypturellus tataupa (assembly GCA_034781795.1). Classification (NCBI taxonomy): domain Eukaryota; kingdom Metazoa; phylum Chordata; class Aves; order Tinamiformes; family Tinamidae; genus Crypturellus; species Crypturellus tataupa. Next base: position 3,544,625 of record JAWLRI010000564.1, on the reverse strand, counting down.
TTGTTCGGATTTCACAGGTAGCCGGGGAACCGGGGATAAAATAAGGCAGAGCGGGATCAATACGAAGCAGCCGGAGTGATTCATATCCATGGGAATGGACTCGGCACCTCTCCCGTTTTATCTGTTCTTCCGACGAGCCATAAAATAAGAAGGAGCCGCGGGTTTCCCGCCGGAGCAGGCTCTGCAGACGGGAAGGGGTGTTGCTTTGGTGCCAAGCGGCCCTGGAATTCGGTGCCGGAAGCACCGGGAGCGCCGGGTGCTGCTCAGGGACCGAGTCACACGACGGCTGGGGGGCGTCGGGTGAAAATGGACATTGGGGTTTGGTTTGGGTCCAATTGTGTCAAGTTTTGTCCATTGGGATGGACATTTTCGGGTGTCCTGGGGACGTTTCCGAGCCCTCTCCGGCAGCGGGAAGGGACTGGCCGTGGCCGCAGGCGGCTTTCCCGGAGCTCCCGGGGCAGATCCGTGCTCAGGATGCAGCGAGGAAAAGCCGCGGATGAGATTTTTAAGGCAGATTAATTCAAATTGCATTAGAGCCGCGGCTGGAAGCGAGCGCAGGGGCTGAGACGCACGGCCACATTAATTCCGAGTGTCTACAAAGGAATCCGCACTTTAACTAATCCGTTTTAAGCTTAATTCAGGGGAATTTGGCTATGTGGCTCGTGTTGCATTGGCCACCAGCAACAGGAACAGGGACACGGGGCACCGCGAGCCGCCGCCACCAAGACGGATTCGTGGGGCTCTTTCCCCACCTAGCGTCAAAAAGGATGGAGGAGAAACCTGATTTTTTATTTTTTTCCTAGTTAAGAAGTGGGATAGAGGCAGGAAAACAGCCCAAGAGCCCTGGAGAGGAACCACCTCTCCATCACCTGCCTTGGCGGTGCCGGGTCCCTGCCGAACATCCACACGCATCTCCCGTCGGAGCGGGTTTCCACGGGAAGAGCGAATTCCTGCAGCGTCGGGCAGGGACGTGGTCTCGGCATGTTGTAACCTGGCACTGGGATCCCTGGCGCTGGATTTATGACACTGAGGTGAGTTACTAGTGCCAGGGAGCAGCTTTATAACGGGAGGAGCAGGGTACCTCCCCTCCAATGCAATTATGGACTTCTACTTTATTTTATTTTACTTTATTTTATTTTACTTAGTAGTTTTTTTTATTTTATTTTTTAATTTAATTTAATTTAGTTTTATTTTATTTTATTTTATTTTATTTTATTTTATTTTATTTTATTTTATTTTATTTTATTTTATTTTATTTT